>CATIWR010707034.1:0-22787 GCA_949677035.1 Omphalea diandra | reverse complement strand
TTGGAGATAAAGTATTTTTGAAAGTTTCACCATGGAAAGGCATTATTAGGTTTGGTAAACAGGGAAAGTTGAGTCCAAGGTACATTGGGCCATATGAGATCATAGAGAGAATTGGGCCTTTGGCATATCGATTGGCATTACTAGTAGAATTATCTAAGATGAATGATGTGTTCCATGTTTCTATGCTTTGAATGTATCAGTTTGATCATATCCATGTATTATCTGAGCCAGAGATTGAATTGTCAGATGATATGACTTATCATGAACAACTAATTAAAATTCTTGATCGACAACTAAAACAGTTAAGGAATCGAGTGATTCCCATAGTTAAAGTGAGTTGGAGCATCACTCACCTAAGGAGGCCACTTGGGAAGTGGAGTAAGACATGAGACGACAATATCCCTATCTATTCTAAAGCTATAGTAAGTAAAATTTTGAGGATGAAATTTCTATAAGAGGGGGAGAATTGTAACATCCTCAACTTAAATCATATGCATTTTTAATTATGTTATATTTAAATATATGCATTGGATAAATGATTGTTTAGACATGCAAATTAGATAAGCACGATAATGACACTCGCACCATTGCATTTGGGACACTTGAACATATATGTAATGTTTGTATAGCTGCATGAAAAATTATCTTATGTTGTGTGCATGTTATAGCATAATAAATAATGGTGTTATAGAGCTTATTTAAAAAATCACCCATCATGACATGTTAATAATGCTTAGTTAGTGAGAATTATGAAGTATTTGAGGTAAAACTCTTGGATGAAAGTTGAAATTCAAGAGAATAAGAGCTTATTGAATTTTTTACCCATGATTTCATAACACTAGAATTGGAATTAAGGAAGGTACAAAATATGAAAGTTGCAGCTTTATGCCCCATATAAATGCTTATAAAATAGTTTTTCTTGAATTGGTGTGTGTGAGGAGTTATGGCTCCCCCATTAGGGCTGGTTCACAACCAACTGAAATCACCTAAGTCTTTCTATTTTCTTATATTTTGATGGCCTTAGGTTCTGATTTTGGCAAAGTGTAAAATGTGAAATTTATAGTGTTATATCCCCTATAAATACTTGTAAAGCACTTTTGATTTGTGTATTATGTGGAAAGAGATATGACTCATTGACTGACTGGCCCTGTACCTAGATGAAACCTTGTCAGTCTTTTAATTTTGTTTTCCAAGAATTAGATGGCCATAGATTTGGAATTTAGTGATGTGTAAAACTTAAAAGTTGTATATTTATGTATTACCCACATGCCTGTAAAATATTTTTGCCAAATTTAACATGATTGTTGAGATATTTCTCCTTTATTATGACTAATTGTCAATATGTTGAAGGCCTGCTCACCCTGAGATTGGTCATTTGTTTTTGTAACTTTATAGACTGAATTAGACAATGAATAAAACATGAAAAAATTGTTCCTTTATGTGTTCTCTAACTTTTGGTAAATCATTTTTGGATTGGATTTTTAAGATTTGAGATATATCTAATAATGTAAAACCTACTCTGGTTGAGATGACATTAAAACAGGGAAAATTCATAAAATTGACCATAAATTATGTAGTGTATATTTTGGACTGAATTTTGGATATGGTGTACCCATATATGTCTAGTTTAATTAAAAAAAAGAATTAGTCATTTGGATTTGTGAGTTAAAAGTAATTATAGAAACAACCTATCAAGTTCATGATATTTTACTATAGCATATTTGTATAACAAGAAGAAAATATTATTTTATCATCGTGGATTGATTTGGTGTATTGAAATAGTTCCTCGAGGCATTGAAGATAAAAGTGGGAATAATTTAAGACCATCCACAGCTTAATAAGCTTGAAGGAGGAGGTAAGTAAATAGCTAATGATACTATATATGTGATTAGTTAAATGTCATGAACATATACTCAATGGAATGAAATGTTGTTTAATGTGATGATATTGAGGAATACATTGATGAAAAGATTGATATACTCTTGATTTATTTATTTTCATGAGACATTGATAAATTATGACTTGAGAATGGGAGTATGTGGTGATATGAGCTGCCAAAGTTATGGGTATTATCATTAGGCATTATACTACTGAAATTTTGTTGGATTTATAGTTGATTTGTTGAAAGACTAATACTTGATGCTATTGGCAAGTAACACTATTTGAGAGTCTATATGGCAATGATATCTATAGTTTGTGTGGCAATAATTTATAATAGCCTGTGTGGCATTAACATTTGATAGTTTGTGTGGCAATAATACATAATAGCCTGTATGGCAGTAACATTCGAGAGCCTTTGTGTCAATGATGTCTATAACTTGTGTGGCAATAATCTATAATAGCCTATGTGACAATAACATTCGATAGCATGTGTGCCAATGATATCTACAGCCTGTGTGGTAATAATATATAATAGCCTGTCTGGCAGTAACATTCGAGAGCCCGTGTGGCAATGATATCTATAGCCTGTATGGCAATAATATATAACAGCCTGCATGGTAGTAACATTCGAGAGCCTGTGTGGCAATGATATCTATATCTTGTGTGGCAATGATATATAATAGCCTGTATGGCAATAACATTCACAGTCTGTGTGGCAATGATATCAATAGCCTTTGTGGCAATAATTTACAATAACCTATATGACAATAACATTCGATAGCCTGTGCGACAATGATATCTATAGCATATATGGCAACAATATTTATAGCCTATGTGGTAACCAAATATGAAAGCCTTTGTGGCAATGACATCTATAACCTATGTGGCAACATATATGACAGCCTGTGTGACAATAACATTTGATAGCCTGTGTGGTGTTTAAAAGTAAAAACTCTTTATTTCATACATGGATATGATGATGAGTTATTTATGTTTAAATGTTATTATGTTATTTGAGATTAAAGTATCATTATGCATTTACTTACTGAGTATGTAAGCTCATTTTTTTTGCATTAAATATTCTTTCAAGAAGAGTAAACTAAGATATCATCCAGTTTACATTTTAAAGTTATTGTCTAGCAGTCTAATAAAGGTTAGGCCAGTATACAGTCAATTAGTATTTAAGTTTGTTTAACCATGTATACTTTGTTGTAAATAGTTACTATGTTGTGAAACAAGATACATAGTGTAAAAAATATATATAATTGAAATAAGGTCATTTAATAACAATGGATAGAATGAGAGGATTTTAATGATGTCGTGTCACTTTAGTATTCCATGTTTTATGAATAAGTTAATGCATCTACTTTAGGAATAATTACTAAATGGGATGTCACACTTGGTCTCTACCAAATGAGATCAAACAGTAGCCTAAAACACCATTCAATCAAAATATTGAAGAACATAACACATTAGCACAAAAAGAAACATGAAAACCATTTAACACCCATTCAAACTTCCACTTTTGAGGTGAATAAAGGTCCTAGGCTATTAAGCCTTATCCTATTCTGCCAATGGACCCATAAAATACTGTGAAAAGGAGTTTTGAGATGAGAGAATCTGAGTTAAGTATGAATAGATTTGAAAACTACTGCTTAGACTAAGGAGGATTGTATAACCTAATTGATGGGTTGTACTGACTACACATAGTCTGTACAATATAATTGGTGGGCTTTACTAACTACAAATTATTTATACAACCTACTAATCCTAGGTTTTCAAAAATAGAAAAAAGAAGGAGAAAGGAAATAAAGTGGGAATGGGGGAATCTATTGGATGCCTTAGTGTTTTCCTTTGCCCTCAAAGGCATACAAGTTTAATAATTTCCTCCAAAATACTATGGGGAATGCAAGATGTAGTCTTAAAGCCTTATAAACTATCTTGGGTGTTAGTGTATTGGTGTTAAGTGTTTCATTTTTTGAGAATTAGGGTTTTGAGTTAGGATTTTAGCAGAGTAACCTTAGGGTTGTCTAAGCCTCTTCCTCCTTTTCAAATGAAGAGCTATTTATAGATGATGGATGGGTGCACCAAAGCTAAAAATGCTTTTGGTTATAGGATATTTTTGTCCAATCACAGAAAGGGAGATGGATCTCTTAGAAGTAGGATTTGCACGTGGGATGTACAACTAAGGTTAGGTTGTACATCCAACATTCATTATTCTATAAACCAAGGTTTTAGGGGGGCTAGGTAACCTTGGTTACTAGGTTGTATAACCATGCTAATTAGGTTGTACAACCCATTAGTCCAGGCTGGCAATTTAGGCTTGGCTTGGGCTTGGGCTTGATTTGGACTTAGTGTTGGTGATAGGGCTTGGTTTTAGGTTTTTCCAAGTTCTAAGGTCTCATTCCTCTTCCTTCAATAATTTCCCCTTGCATTTCGAGGAATACATTCAATGATTTTCATTATTGAGCTTTACACCTTAAGGCCTAAAACTTGATGCTTACAATTCTATAATCCTAAGTTAGGTGTTCCATTAAGATATTTGAAAAATACAATTAATAACATGCAAATGTGATTCCTTAGGATTAACTTAAGATCTAATAAACAAGCACACACTGAATCAAATCTTGAGGTAGTTAGATACACAACACTATCAATCATACCTTTGTATAGTTTTTTATCCATAGCTTTGCCTTTCATCACTATTTAGTTTGGTGTTTGTGCTCATAAAAGTTTTACAAGATTTGCTTGCATCCACACAAAATCTTTTTAATAGCCCCTTAATGTACTTAACTTGGTTGATGAATATCCATTCTTTCCTCATTTGTTTTGAAGTCCAAAAAAGAACTTAAGTCTTCCTATTGTACTCATTTCAAATTCACTCTTTATAATATTTGACAATTCTTCACACAAGCAATTATTAGTAGCACAAAATATTATGTCATCAACAAAGATTGGAATAAGAAATATATCCTTTATGTGTTTCTTTATGATTAAGTATCCATACATTCCTTAATAAACCATTTTGTAAAAGAAAAAAACTAAGTCTATCATACTAAGCTCTTGGTGTTTGTTCCAAGCCAAAAACATGATTTGGAAGTCTATGACTTTCAAACTATGAGGTTATTCTACATAAACTTCTTCCTCTATTTATCAATTTAAAAAAGCATTATTCACATCCATTTGAAGTAATTTGATATCTATATGAGATGCAAATGTACAAATGATCCTAATATCTTTTAACTTTGTAACTAAAAGAATGGTTTCATTATAATTAACACCTTCCTCTTAATTGTAACCTTTGGCTGCTAAGCTAGCCTTATTCCTTATAATTGTACCAAGCTTATGAAGTTTGTTTATAAATACCCATTTTGTTCTAATAATAGAGTGTTCTTTGGGTCTTAGAACTAAAGTTCACACCTTATTCTTATCAAACTGATTTAGTTCCTCTTGCATAATAAGTACCTAATTTTCATCTTTGATGGTTTCATCTATATTTTTAAGCTCTATAATAGATATAAAAGCGAGATTCTTTCATGTCTTTCCAAATGAAAATCTAGTTGTTACCCTTTTTTATGTATCTCCAATAATTAACTCCTTCAAATGATCCTTCTTATATATCCAATCCTTTTCTAATGTTGTATAATTTATCTCAAATATGAAGAGGATGGAGGAGGAATATCATTTGCAAGTTCACCTTTTGTTTTCTTACTTTCCAACTCCATTTCTTTTTCTCTAAAGTTGAGTTCATCAAAAGGACCTATAAGATCATTAATAGTTTATTTTTTTCTCATGGAAGTTTTGTGAGATTCATTAAAGATAATATTTGCTGACTCCTCAACTATAAGAGTTTTCTTGTTCAATACTCTATAACCTTTGCTTGAGGTTGAATAGCCAAGGAAAATTCACTCATTTGATTTAGATCAAACTCACCAAGATGGTTATTAGCATTTAATATATAACACTTGCAACCAAAGAATCTATAGTATGTCATTTTAGGCTTCCTTTTGTTTCATAACTCATATGGAGTGTTTCTCTAAAATTGGTCTCACTCGAATTCTATTTAAAAATAAGAGGTGTTGATGACTTCTATTTAATAGTATTTTAGTAAATTATATTTAATTAACATAATACTAGTCATCTTTTGCAAAGTTTTATTTTTTCTCTTAAGTACACCATTTTATTGAGGAATTCTAGGAGTACAAAAGTTATAAGGAATAAAAAACTCATCTTAGAACTTTTAAAACTTTTCATTTTCAAATTCTCTATCATGATCATTCTAAATGGTTGAGATTTTTAAATCCTTTTCATTTTATATTATTTTTTTAAAAAAATTTGAAAGCATCAAAATAATAATCCTTATAAGTAAGGAATGGAAGTAGGTACACCTATAGAAGTCATCAATAATTACATATGCATAATGCAGGCCACTTAAACTAGTAATCTAGTAGGATCAAATAGGTCAACATTTAGTAATTGGAGGGCTCTTAAAGATGTTACCTTGTTTTTGGCTTTATATAAAGATTTGGCTTATTTACCTCTTTGACATGCATCACAGATTTTATCTTTAATGAAGTTGATTTGGGGAAGTCATTATATAAGTTTTCTTCTTCTTACCTTATTGATCAATTCTATGCTAGCATATCTAAGTCTTTCATGCCAAGTCTAACCTTCATCAACAATGGTAACTAAATACTTGACATCCTTATTAGCCATGGAATTTAAATTAATGACATAACTATTTTGAACTCTTCTTCTAATAAAAAACAATTTATTGTCACTCATTCTTGACACTTAGCATACATGAGGTTCAAATGTAACTCTTAACCCTTTGTCACATAATTTACTTACACTTAATAAGTTATATTTGAGACTAACCAATATAACAATATTAAGAATCGAAGAGTTAGGATCAATTACTAATCTTACCTCCATCTATAATCTTTGCCTTACTATTATCATGGAAGGAGTCATTACTAAGTCCTTTAATTTTATTAGATTTGGATAAGATCTTTATATCACCAATCATGTGCTTTGCAACCACTATTTAGATACCATACATCTTTCCCCACCTTGGATTGTAATCACACTTATAAGTCAAAATAATTTAGTTTTAAGCACCCAAATCTCTTAGGTCCTTATGGGTTAGTCTTCATCATTTGTTCATTATGTTTTTTAGAATGGTAAAGATAGAAATGTAGCCATACACACCATAATAGTATTAATCCCCATTAAAGTGAGCATGTTATTTGATTTTAAGAGTTATGTACATGTATTATTTCTTAGTGACATGCTTCTTTTGAAATTTTATCTAGGAGCATGTCTTCTAATAATGTAACCATAATGTACATAGTCTCTTGGCTTATGAATAGCCATACTCAGTAGGTTTTCTATGACAGTTAGGCATGCCTAGGAACATATCTTTGTTCATATTGCCTTTTAGGGTTGTGTGAATGATATATAAAGTCACAATTAGTTTTGGGAGGAGAAAGTCTAGTGTATGTATGTAGTTGTATGAGTCTTAGACCTTAGTGCTTATGTTTTAGCATTTACATTCTCCTTTTATGAGCAATTTGAATATATAGTCTTGGAAGTACTGGTGTTCTAACATGCTTAGCTCTTTAAAAAGGTAGTTTGAGAAGTAGAGGAGTGAAAGATGAGGATATGTTATATCTTAAACCATATTTTATGCATGCCCTCATTTGTACTTCAAGGATGTAGTTAAGTTGCTACTTTCCCTTAGAGAACCTAAAGATATTCTTCCTAAAACTTTTGTTTTTAGTTTTTAATGATTCAACCTCTTTTGAGAGGAAATAGACATTCTTAAAAGAATCTTTTAGAGACTTGTTCTCTTTTTGAAGAACTAAAAAGGAAGATTTTGCAGAGTCATAACTAATAACTTTAGTAATTATGTTATACAAGTCTTCTTTAGTATACAAATCAAAAGCATTCACCTCAATTTCCTTCATCACTTTTAGTTATAGTGTTTGAATCATTTAATAGGCCATATTCTCATTCTTCTATAGCCATGAAACATAAATTTACCATTTTTTCTTATATAGCCATGAAATAAATGTTTTCCACTTTTTTTTTAATCATTTGAATTCCTATCTCAAATGCACTTATGTCATTCCAAGTAGCTTTGAAAGCTTCCTTTCCTTTCTTAGGTTAATATGTCTTAGTGAAGTGTTTTTTTTTTTTTTTTTTGCTTTGGATAGTCTATTGTGAGATGCCCTTTCTTATTGCATATATAGCAAATGACTTGGTTTCTTAAAGAATTTTTCTCATAACGTGTTCTTAATTTTCCTTTTTTAATAGAGAGAAACTTATTTACTTGATTTTAGATGGCAGCCAATTAGGAGTTTTAGAATGTAACTTTTTACTTTTAAGGCAATATCTCTTTTCTTTTGGCCTTTAATTCCAATAAGTTTTTCAAGTGTGTTCTAAGAATTTTAGCCACCATATCTTTAGTTTTATATGTCTTACCCAAAATTTTTATTATCCATACAATATCAATGAGCATGTTATATATTTTTATGATGAACTCAAAGGTTGATACATAAATATGTCATACCTATTAGTATGTATTTGTATTTTGATCTTTTTTACTTCACTTGTTACCTCATGTTGAGTTTGAAATCTATCCAAAATCTCCTTTAATGATGTGCACATCTACAATTTTGCATATTGAGATATATGGATAGCTTAAAAAAAGACATATAATGCTTTTCTATTGTTTAGGTTGGCTTTTTTCTCCTCAACTATCCATTTACTCTTTTTAGGTACAATCACTTTGCCTTCTAATTCAGTGAGGGCTTCTCTTCCTTCTTTTATAATATCCTAAAGATCTATGGTTTCACAATCCAAAAGGATTTTCATTCTTATTTTTTTCAATAATCATAGTCATCAACTTTCTATGGATGGATTGTGATTCTTCTTAGTTTGCCATCCATCTTTGCTCTTTGTAATGAAGCTTTGATTAAAAGAGACATGCACTAACACTATTTATTATCCCAAGATGGCCTATGTAGGGAAGGGGGAAGGTGAATAACACAATGACAAATAATTGAATTTTAAATCGTAAGAAAGAATCAAACATTATGATACTAGCATTTATAGAGATTCAACACAAACTTGGCCTACCTCATCACCTTTAAATTTTACTAGAGAGTTTTATGAACAAATAGCTTCTAAATGCGATTTAAACCTTTACAAATGAGTGACTTTTTAGGCACAACTTAAGCCTTAAATATGGTGAATTTTCCAAGCACCATTAAAGCCCTTTCATAGATAATTTATAAGCATTATCAAAGCCTATCCAAGATAGATTTCCCAACTTAAGGAATAATTTTCATAAAAAGATTACAAGTAATTCTTACGAAGGATTATTTTCAACACTTAAGTTATGTCTTTTACATAAAGAAAATAATATAAAGAAGCAATGCAATTTTAGATTGAGTTGAGCTTATTCAAATAACTTTAAGTAGCTTCTTACTTTCTTTTGCAAGATGATTCGTATAAGCTTTAAGGAATTTGCAATAAAATCTTTTAATAACAATTCTTATTTTTAGGAGTTCTCAATTTTAATTTTCTAAAAGGTTCTTTTTATGTCTACTAAAAATCTTCATATATATAATTACTAGAGAAAAAACTAACTAGAATTTACATAGTTGAAAAACTATCAGACCTATGAAAATAGTTATTTTTACCTCATCAATGATCATTAGAGAAACTTGCCATGATTATTGAGTGATTAGTAGACTTATCATTTTGTTTCAATGGTTATGACATAATATTTCTAATTTCTTCATAATAGTCATTGAGATATTCCTATGCTTGTTAAGGAATCTTATAATGGTCATTGTTTGCTTACAATGGTTGTTGAGAAATGGAAATTTTACACATACTCCATAACATTATCTAGAAGATTTTTCTCATAATTATGGTTAGAGTGCCACATTTGTTGTACCTTTCAATAGTTATTGAGACATCTTCCATACTCATTATGCCTTGATATAATCTACACATTTGTGACAATATTATCTATAAGGTTTTCAAAATGGTCATTGACTATACATCCAATGCTTATTATTTTATCAACAACAATTGAGATGTTTTCACACTTATTAAAGTTCTAAGAATGAAGATATCTTCAACTATCTTCTTTACTTATCCATGGTCATTGTATCTTGTTCAACACTTATTGAGTCCTATCCATGATTGTTAAGTTAAGTTCATTCTATGAGGTGACTACTCTTTGACACTAGTTTATAAGTCATAGTTGCTAACGGGCAAATGCATGTGTGCTAGTGCAAAAACGTTAGCCATATATATAAGGCTTTTTCGATAATCATTCTCCACTTCTTAATAAGCTTATCATTGATAGACATTGGCTTTCATTTTCACCAGTGAGTCTTCTTTACTTTTCATGCAGGTGTGAGATTTTTCAAAGTGTAATGTTTTTCCTTTTAGCTTTAAAGTCTTGGATTAGAATTGAGGGACCTATAAGATTAACTTAAGAACATTGTTATACTTATTAATTAGTCTACCCTTTTGTTTATTATCATTAAAACAAGAATTAGAACCTTAAAGGTTCAACAATTTAAATAATAGTAGTATAGTAAGGAGAGAATAAAATTCTATTAAATTTATACTCACTCAGTAATTGTTTGAGAATTAATTGGGAATCTCCAATAACTAGAACTTCCTTTCCTTTTAACTCTTGAAGTATCTCCAAGCCAATGGGCTTCTTATTCAACTTAGTTATTCATACACATAATGTTTATATTGAGTAACAAGGCTATTTTTGCTCTTGTTAGAGGTGTTATTATAACTCAAACCTTTACGATCTTTTATGTGCTTTACACATTAAGCCTCAACACTTACAATTGTCTCTATCCTATTGGCTTATAGTTCAGTGTCTTTTTCTTTATATAACTCTAAGGAAGGATGGTTAATCCTGCTAATGATCAAAAGCTTGTTAGATACCATATAAACCTTTGATTAGCTCAAATATTGTGTCTTAACTTGGTATATGCATAGTAGAATGCTAAATGCAACTTCTCTACTGAAGAATACTTAATATCTATAAGCATCAACATTCTACTTAAATAGTATATAGCCTTCTTATGGTCCATAAAATTGTTTTATGCAAACAAAAAACATACAGATTCATTTACAATTAGGAGAAATAATTTAGGATGTAGTCCTTCCCTTGGGGCATTAGCACTAGAGGTTTTGTTAAAGTTCTCATTCATTTTATCAAATGCAGTGATGCTTTTCCTATTTGAATTTCTCCAATTGTTATAGCTTTGAAAGATTTAAGAACTCTTTAGTTCTTTTTACTAGGTTAAAAATTAGTGTTCTTAAATAATTTACCTAACCTAAGATTCTTTATATCTCTTTCTTATTATATGGTTCCTTTGCCTTTAATCACTACATTTGCCTTATTTTTGTCTACTTTTGTACCCCTTTAGTGCAAAAAGAACCTTAAAAAAATTACTAGTTTGCACTTTAAAAGCACACTTGAAAGAATTTAATTTAAATTTATGCTTTGTCTTCTTTTAAAAACTCTTCCTCAAGTGCTTCATATGATCATTAGCTTTTTTTGCCTTAACATGAAGTCAATAATATAGATCTCCATATGATGGCCAATCATATCATGAAAGATTACATTCATTGACCTTTGGTATGTGGCTTATACATTTTTTAAGCCAAAGGCTATTGCCATTCAAAAGTCCCAATGGCACTTAGACATCTAAACATTGTCCTTGAAATATTCTTCATGGCTATTATGATTTGGTTGTGACATGAAAAACAATCCATGAACGATCACTTTAAGTTTATAATCATCCTAAAGTGCCTCTATCTCTAATTGATACAAAGTTTGATGTTTATTTAGCTTAAACTGTATGGTGGTAGTTGTTACCAATTCCCCTTCGAGGTAATTATTCATCATTAATCTCATTTATAATAAGTTTAGACATCAACCTATATGGAATGATGGCAGTAGGTTTGAGGAGGGCATTCACTTAAGGCTATATTTCCTTCTTTCAATTGTAGACTTTATTTATGGTCTCTATTCTTCTTTCTTCCTATGAACTTGATTAGCCCAAATTCCATGTCATGGTATCTTGCTTTTATTACATCTAAGCATGTAAAGAATGGCTATTTATCTATCCATACAACCTTTACATCATTATTATGCTTCCAAAATAATAAAAATTGGTAAAGGGAGGATGGTAGACACCAATCGTCACGAATCTAATATCTTTTTAGCAAAGTATTATTATTAGTGAAGGAATTAAAAATAAAAAAAATAGTTAATGAATCGTTATTCCTAATAATGATTTGAATAGGTAGAACTTGAAGTGTCTTAGTGACCTTTCTAGTGAATGCTAAAATTGAAACTTTTATAGCTATGATCATCCTTAATTTTCCTTAACGTAATTAACATTTCAAATGGCAACACATTTATTGTCGACCTATTATCCAATATGATTCAAGGAACTAGCCTTCAATTCAAATGTCCTTTAACATATAAGGGTTTTATATGTTTGGTCATTTCATAGATGTCTTCTCAAATATTACACTCTATGGTCTAGTTAATTTAGTTGCCTAGATAGTGATGCCACTATAATAGTCCTCTTCCTCAAAGGACAAGTCTTTCCCCCTAGCATATTAGATTCCTTCCCCCTTTATTAACTCTTCCTCAACATCTTTATACTATAACACATATGGAAAAGTGATGGAGGTAGTTGTACATTCAAAGGGCACTAGGATATCTCTTACCACAAAAGCCCTTCAACTAAAAGATTTGATGAGCTATTATTCGAGTTATCATCTGACCTCATAATAGAATTCATATCTTTATGGCCTTTATCCTAAACTTAGATTATTTTTTTTTAATTTTAGTATGGTATCTTACTCTTTCTTCTTCCTTTCCTATTCCATTTACCTCTAAAGCCTTTTCTTTTGCATCCTACTTAGTAGCTTAGGGAATTTCTTATATTGCACTCTATGCCACTATAAGCTTGGTCATAATAAAGATGGCACCACAAACTTTGGTTATCTTTTCTTGAAACTGGGCATAGAATAAAGGGGAGCTTTCACCACTTTTCTTAGACAAGTTCTTTCTTTGAAACCCAACTCAATGAAAAACCTTTCCTAGATGGATCCCTAAGACTGCTTTTTTTTCTTTCCTCTTGACATCCAATAAAGACCTCATATCAAATGTGGCATTATTGATGGAGGCCACTAATGGAAAAGGGTCCTGATCTATGAGTTGCCTCTTTCTTTTAAGGAAACTTCAACACTTCTTTATTAATCCTGTCTTAAACAACATTTATAAAGTACTAATATGTATGAATGGAATGAGTATAGGGGTTACAATACTTATAATAGTCTTACCTTTTGCACTTCTTTTTTATTGGAAATTTATGATCCATAAAAAGTTTGATGAAATTTTCTTTCAAAAGGAAATTAAAATTTTCTTTAATTTTTGAAAGTTCAAAGGTTTATTGAGGTGTTGCACTTATGGATTATGACCTTTTCTAGCCTTTTGGTACTTTCCCAATAAGTGATTAGCATACACAAGTTTTAGTAAAAAATAGACCTGCAACCTTAGGATTACTAATCTTCTAATAATAACTTCCCATTATATCTCTTCTTTTCTAGTTTTCGGCCTTTAATAACTTCTCATACTCTATGACCTTAGTCCCAAGTTCATAATAGTCACAAAGCTTTATACCTTGGAATTTTTTATGTAGCTCAATATCTAGACCTATTTGAGTTGTATTTACAAATTTAGTTTCTTTTAAATCAATATAACATTCATTACTCATTTTCTTGAATTTAGCAATAAAGGGGTCAAAACTTTCCCTAACTCTTTGTGTAACTCTCAGTAATTTTTGCTATTACAACTAATGTTTTACCTTAAAGAATTAAGTATGGAATTACTACTCCATCTCCTGCCAAGTGTGAATATAATTCCTAGGCAAATTTATATACTAAGTAAATGTACTGATATCAAGGAGTTAGAAAATAATCTCAAATTAAAATATGAAAATTGTTGGCCTAGGGCACTAAGAAGGGGGGAGGGGGGAGGGCTGAATTAGGGTTCAATTAAAAACAATTAAAATGAGGGATAAGGCGTTTAAGAAGTTGAGTAAAAGAAGAGAATAATAGACACAAGAGTTTATAGTGGTTTGGGTGTTAACCAACCTTATGTCCACTCCCCGATTCTCTAAAATTAGGTATTTCACTCAACTCAAAAAGTGTTTCGAAGTTCACACCAAACTTTTACAACATGTATTTTCTAGGCTTACACAAAACCTCTTACAAGTATTTTCAAAGCTCACATTAAAAAATGTTTCACAGGTGTTTTCAAGGCCTCTTATAATGGTATTTATTGCTCACACCAAACAATCACTAAAGCATAAATAAGAATTGAAAGAATGAGTAGTAAATTAACAAGAGTATGATTACAAATTAGTGAATTATCTTTTATTTACATTTGTTTGGTGGATTGTTTAAAGCTTATATCCACCAAAAAGACTTTAGACTAAAACTATCAAGAAATCTCAATGATGTGTTAGGCATATTCAACATTAAATGCTTGTCAGGCTAAAGTCGCAGTCGCTACTATCTTTTCGCAGTCGCTAATTTCCAATTTCCATAGAAGAGCTGAAAATTTCAATTGAAAAAACCATTTGTGTCTAAGGTTAGTCCACATGCCACCTTTTTATTGGTCATCTAGGAAAATATAATCATTGTGTTCTAACCACTCTCAAAGTCGCAGTCGCGAGATATCAATGCCTTGGGTGCGACTGAGACCAAGAATTCCACTATTTGAAGGGAAAACTTCAACTACTTGAGTTGTGGTCGAGAACAAACTTTTGCCCTCATGATTTTTTATCTTCAATAGACACTTGGGATACTTAGCAAGCTATGGTTGTGGCTTTGGCACCCTCCTTTGTCATTATGAAAGTCGCGGTCACAACTCGGGCATGACACACACAGCGAATTCTTCTGTGACTAAGGCTTTGCCAACTATAGGTGTATCGTAGCAGGGAAGTTATCCATAAATTCCTCTTGCCTAGCTTCATCCATCCTTGTGATTGATTCACGGTTGCAATTTATAATACACTTACCAATAATTAGAGTGAACTTTATAAGGTTGGAGATTTAAACTCCATCCAACTTCTAATGATAAAATCTAACTTATAATATACAAAACATCACTTAATGAAAGCATTAAAATTGATCAATCTTTATTGTTAAGATCAAAAGAGGTTCATGACTTAGGTTAAATCAACCTAGTCCAACAATCTCCCATTTTTTGATTTTGACAACTTAGATTGATCTTAAGGGAAAAAATAAATGCATGAGTTCTGAAGTTGTGAAGCTGGAATGATAAAACGTTCAATATGGACTTAGAATCTTTAGTGAAATTTTCTAAGTATGATTTCCAAACAATCAAGGTAAGAATTCTAAAAAAAAATTCTAAGTATGATGAGTATGATGCTCCCCCTCAACTTATGCTATTATTTTCTCTGCCCCTTTGATTCTTTCTTGATTCTATCTCTCCCCCTTTGGTAAGATCAAAAGAGGGTAATGGGAAAAGAGCAATTGCATAAAAATAAATAAACAAGAATTCATAAGGAGCAAATGCATAACAAAGTGAAATAAAGCAATCACAATAAGTCAGAAAATGTCAAAGAACAAACACTTTATATATATATATTCATAATAAGTTGTGGCATCATAATTTCTTCATTCAAAAAGAAAAAGAAAAAAAAACATACATGGAGATCCTATACTAGAAAGCAGAAGAATCACCATCATCTCCAGAAATTTCTTCTTCTTCTTCATTATCTCCACCTTATGCTTCATCTCCATCTTTAACTCCATCAGGGCCTGCTTCTTCTTGTGTATCCTCAAACTCAGTAAAGTCTGGAAGATGGCAAGGAGGAACTCCCAACTTCTCTTGTAAGTCCACCATGTCACTATGAAAATGTGAGAGAAAAAGGAATCTCCTCTTCATCATCCTCATTATCTTGTCCAATTTATTATTGATGGTGGGAAGAGACAGTTTTGTTGTAGGCTTAGGTTGAGGAGGGATTGGTATGACTCTTTCTTTAATAATGAGCCTCTTCCTCTTGGTGGCTTAGGAGGATTCCATCTTTTTAACCCCAAATGCACCCAAGGTATAGGCATATGTATCTGGGTGAATGGCTTTAGCGTTGATTAGATAGGTAAGATCATGAAAATTATAGATGGAAGGAGTTTCTTAGTGTCAAACTTTTCATTGTCCTCATTAAGAGCCCCTACAAAATGATAGATGGCTGTGATATAAAATGGAAGAAGAAATTGGCTTTTCACCTTGGTGCTCATGTGGATCAATTGATCCATAAGATACCGACCTGTTTGAATAGGTTTGTTCTTGACAATGCATAATAGGAAGGCCAAGTCTTTTTCAACACTTTCTCATTCCCATCACCTCTAGCCTTAACAGAAAAGATGATGATACGATGGAGTATCTAAAGAGGTAGGGTTTTTATGTATTTGGCTAATGAGGTTTTTGGGTCGTGTTTAGTTTTAATAGAAATTTTCAACCAAAATTTAAATTAAATGACTTCAAGAGTGGAGATAATGAAAGGGGTATTTTCTCCGATTTAAATATTAAAAAGGAAGGAAAGTTATTCAAAGATAATAAAGTGGAGATCACCAAAAGTCTGAAAAACTAACCCATATTGACCCACTTTCGATTCTATTTTACGATTTAGTTATATTGTGCACATGAACTCTCTAACCACTTCTTCATATCTGGGTTCATCCTAGAAGAGAAACTCGATTCGACCCAAGTTCGATAGGAATGAATGAATTTCGTCGTTAAGCCTAAGCGTCTCTAGCAAAAAGGTTGAAGGGATTTTATTGCGGAGGATACTTTTTGAGGAATTTACTTTGTAACGTTCCTTTTCCTCCTTAGTAATGCCCTTCATAAGATGAAGAGCTGGAGGAGTAGAGGGTTGAGCAATGGCCTTGCCTTTTTCTACTCTGAAAATTTTCTTAGGAGCCATTAAAGAATATTTGAGAGATTTAAGAATTTGAAGAATTTTGAAGAGAGAAATGATAAGGATTAGATGAAGTGAGGATGGTTACTTTTTTTTTTTTTTTTTTTCGAGTGGGGGGGGGGGGTTATTTATAGTCATTTAAAGACTTCATAAATGGCTAGAAATGGGTTTATGAAGAGATAGAAATGGTTGACAATCAAATCCCTTAATGGTTTGGTAGTTACTAAAATTTGTGTCTGCAAATTCAAGAATTGTGACCTTGATCTCCGAAAAATAAGAGTAACAGACAAAAATTCCTCAAGAATATGTGCTTCCAACAGTAAAAAAATTTTTAAATCTTGACCAAATTCACAGTGGAGAGTGATTGTCACGACCGCAAATGATGTTTGTCAGCCAGTTGTCATGGACCGTTAATTTGAGACTGTAAACAATGGATGGCGACCACGAATTACGAGGCATCAAGGATAAGAAAAAGAATTAAGTTTTTGAAAAATTCAAAGTTTTGATCCACTTATTGATGCTTAATTTATTGCAATATGTCACAGAAAAGCACAATTGTAGTTAAAATTAAGACATCTTAAAAGATCAAGTATCAAAAACAATCATCACATATACAATCAACACATAAGATCACATTTTCACTTGAGGAAGCTTCCATCAAGCATTCCTAATTCTCTCTTAATGAAGTTCAATCTTTCTTTATTGAAAGGTTTAGTGAAAATATTTGCAAGTTTATGATTTGTGTTAATAAATTCTAACACAACATCACCATTTTGGATATGATCTTTAAGAAAATGGTGTCTAATGTCTATGTGTTTACTCTTAGAGTGTTGGATGGGATTCTTAGAAAGATGGATAGTACTAGTGTTATCACATTTAATAGGATGTGGTCAATCACTTTGCCAAAATCCTTTAATTATTGTTTCATCCAAATGACTTGGGTGCAACAACAACCCACAACTACATACTTAGCTTTCGAGTAGATAGGGCAACTAAAACTTGCTTTTTGCTAAGCCAAGATACTAGATATTCTCCTATAATTGATAAGTTCCAGACGAGCTCTTGCTATCTAAAAGACTACCTGCATAATCCGCATCTAAATAACTTATGAGACTAAAAAATGAGTCCTTAAGATACCATAAACCTAAGTTTAATGTGCCATGCAAATATTTGAAAACTCTTTTAACAGCATTTAAATGTGATTCTTTAGGAGAGGATTAGAACCTAACACATATGCATACACTAAACATAATATCAAGCCTAAAAGCAGTTAAAGTAGAGATCCGATCATACCTCGATATCTCTTTTCATCTACCGTCTTACCCGATTCATCTTTGTCCAACCTGATGGTACCACTCATGGGGGTTTTTGTTACTTTGCAACTGTCCATGCCAGACTTCTTGAGTATTTCCTTTTTGTATTTGGCTTGGTTAATGAAGATCCCTTCTTTGGTTTGCTTGATTTGCAGGCTAAGAAAGAACTTGAGCTATCCTATCATCCTCATTTCAAATTCCCTAGTCATACACTTAGCAAAATCATCACAAAGAGATTCATTAGTAGCACCGAAAAAGATATCATTAAGATAAATTTATATAATAAGTGTATCATGCTTGTGCCTTTTAACAAACAATGTAGTCTCCACCTTCCCTTTTCAAAATCATTTTTCAAAAGAAATGAACTAAGCCTTTCATACCAAGCTCTTGGAGCTTGTTTCAATCCATACAAGGCTCTATTCAATTTAAAAACATGATTAGGAAAATTATGATACTCAAAACCAGGAGGTTGTTCAACATAAACTTCCTCCTGAATTACTCTATTTAAAAATGCACTTTTTGCATCATTTGAAAGAGTTTAAAATTCATATGGCATGCAAAGGCTAAAAGAATCCTAATGGCCTCTAATCTTGCTATGGGAGCAAATGTTTCATCATAATCTATGCCTTCCTCTTAGTTGTAACCTTTAGCAACCAATCTAGCTTTATTCCTAGTGATGAAACCTTACTCATCTAACTTATTCCTAAACACCCATTTGCAACCTATAATTGGGTGTTCTTTAGGCCTAGGGACAAGTTCTCATACCTTGTTTCTCTCAAATTGGTTGAGTTCCTCTTGCATGGCAATCACCCAACTTTCATCATCAAGAGCCTCATTAATGGATTTAGGCTCAAGTTGAGAAACAAAAGCAAGATTATTATCTAAAAGATTAAATTGAGATCTATTACTTACATGCTTAGAGGTATCATTCAAATCTTTGGGGTGATCCTTAGAGAATCTCCAATCCTTAGGTAGATTTTGACTTAGCTTAACTTCTTGTTGATGTTGCAGTTCCTCATCTACTCTTGATGATTCACCTTTTTCCTTATCTTTATCCTTTTTTCTTGTAGTGTCTTCCAACTCTAATTTTTTAAAGTCACCTACAAGATCATCAATAAAAATACATTTCCCAAGATCAAGTTTACTAGATTCATCAAAAACAACATCCATAGACTCTTCAACTACCATAGAATTCTTATTAAAGACTTTATAAACCTTGCTAGAGATGGAATATCCTAAAAATATACCTTCATTGCTCTTAGAATCAAATTTCTCAAGATTATCCTTGGTATTCAATATATAGCACTTGCAACCAAATACTCTTAGGTATGACATCTTGGGTTTTCTACCATTCCATAGTCCATAAGATTTTTTATTAAGAATGGGTCTTTTAAAAACTCTATTTGCAATATAACATGAAGTATTAATGGCTTCGACCCAAAAGTAATTTGGTAAAGAATACTCATCGAGCATGGTTCTAGCCATTTCTACTAGTGTTCTATTTTTCCTCTCTACAACACCATTTTGTTATGGTGTTCTAGGAGTTAAAAAGTTATGCAAATTTTTATTCTCCAAACAATAAGTTTCAAAATACTTATTTTGAAATTCTTTTCCATTATCACTTCTTATAGATGAAATGAAGTAACCCTTTTCATTTTGAATTCTTTTTATAAAGCTTTTGAAAGCATTAAAAGTATCATTCTTATGAGCTAGAAAGGACACCCAAGTAAACCTAGAATAGTCATCAACTATGACTAGTGTATAATGTTTTTCACCTAAGCTAGCACTTCTAGTAGGTCCTATTAAATCCATATGAATCAGTTGAAGGGGTTTAGATGAACTTACAACATTTTTAGCTTTGTAGAAGGCTTGATGTTGCTTCCCCATTTGGCAAGGACCATATGTCTTGTCTTTAGTGAAACTTAGCTTGGGAAGGCCTTCCACTAGCTTTCCTTTTGATTGTCTTTGTAGTAGATCCATGCTTGCAAGTCCAAGCCTTTTATCCCATAACCAGGCCTTATTACTAAAAGATATAAGACACTTGAAAGATTTGTTAGCCAAATTGTCTAAGTCAATTGAGTAGGTATTGCCTTTCCTTTCACCCTTGAAAACAACCTCATCATCCACTAATATGGTGACTCAGCATTCTCTAAGATCAAAGGTGATTTTATTACCTTTGTCACACAATTGACTTATACTCAATAAATTATCTTGTAAGCCATTAACTAATAAAACATTATCAATCAAAGAACAACCATTCTTACCAATGGTTCCAATGCCAATTACCTTACCCTTGGCATTCTTTCCAAATGTGACATTTCCACCTTCTTTTTCTTTTAATGCCATGAATAGCTTCCTATTACTTGTCATATGCTTAGAGCATCCACTATCCATATGCCAATTGCTTGATTTATTGGTGGCTGCCACAAATCCTTACACAATACAAGTGAATCACTTTTTCTTAGGTACCCAAGGATACTTGGGTCCTAGAAGGTTAGGAGTTGAAGGGTCCTCTAATTTGATGTGAGCCTTCTTAATATAACAATGAATATTAATGTGCCTATATTTCATGCAATAGTGACATTAGAGTTTAGACCTGTGAGTCTTTCTCTTATGCACAAACTTAGTATAAGTCGGAGGCCTTCTCATACTTTGGTTATGTATGTGCATGCAAGTGCATGAATGATGAGGAGTAATAGAGAATTATTTGTGTTTGTGTGTGTGATCATGTTTTTTGTTATACATGTAAGCATGATTGGCCTTTAATGAAGTAGGCCTTGAGCCATTTTGTGCTTTTAGGAATTTAGTGCTTAGAGCACTTTTCTTCCTCATGACTTGAGGTTTGAGGTTTGAGGTTTGAGGTGTTGTTGAGGTTTGAGGTGTTGCTCTAACAAAAGTAGTGAGTGTAGATGTAGAGGTTGAGGCTTCATTAAATCCTAGACCATGCCTAATTAAGGGAGGCCTTTATGATACTATGAGTGTATCCAAAGCTTCCTTACCCTTATGAAATTTAGAGATAGAGCTTCTAAGCTCAAATGAATTCTCCCTTTAGAGTATCATTCTCTCTTTTTAATGAAGCTAATGATGAAGATGATTTGGAAAGACTTTCCATTGATTTTTTGAGTTCTTCCTTTGAAGTCCTCAATTCACTTACAAGATCATTAAGAGATTTATAATCAACCTCTAAATTTGAGCATTTTCTCTTGTATGATTACATGTGTGACTTATACTTGTCACATCTCATAGTGAGATCTTCTAGAAGCTTTTCATCTACATCATCTAAGTTATCATAATCTGAATGAGAATGAGATAAAGTGTTTACCTCATTAAGAGAGTCTTCTTTAGCCATGAAGCATATGTTAGAAATCTCTTCATCCTCACTTGAGTTATCATCCCAAGTGGCTTTGAAGTTTTTTCTCTTCTTTTTATCCCTTTTCTTCTTTTCTTTAGCTTGGGACAATCATATTTGATATGGCCTTGCTTGCCACACTCATAACAAGTGGCTTTATTTGATCTCTCTCTAGGATTAGGAGTTGTCTTTTTAAAGCTCTTTCTTTCTTTTCTTCTTCTAATGAGCTCTTTAGTCCTTATTGAGAGCATTGTTAGCTTTTCTTCTTCTTTGTCACTCTTTTCTTCACTTGAGGTAGTTTTCACTTCCTTCTCTTTGGTTAAAGATTTGAGTGCCAAGGTTTTTCTTTCAAGTTTTTCTGATTTTTCTCCTTGGCCCCTCAATTTCTTCATCATTTTTTAAGGCTAACTCATGAGTTAAGAGTTTACCTATTAAAATATCCATAGGAATCTTCCCAATCTCCGGATTTAACTCTTAAATGTTGTATACTCTTGTACCAAATTTATCTAACGAAAGAGTTTTAATGATTTTAGTATTTACCTCACAGTTGGTGAGATTCCTTCCAAATTTCTTCATGTTTGTGATAATAAAAAGGAGTCTATTTGTCATTTAGGTGATTCTTTCATGGTCTTTCATCATGAAAAACTCCCATTATGTCACATACATTTCCAACCTACTGGATTTTACAAGTGTTGTGCCCAAATGATAGTTTTCTAAGGTCTTCCATATGGCATGAGTTGTGTGGCAGTGTTGTACTCTTTCAATCTCTTCCCTTAAGAGAGAGCTAAGAAGAATTGCCATGACTCTTTTGTTCTTGCCATTTGACCTTCTATGGGCTTTAACCTATTCTTCCCTTAGAATGAGTTCTTCATTTCTATCCACTACTTTGGTGGATGGCTTTCATTCTTTCACTATAACATCCCAAAGATCTGTTATATCTGTATCAATATAAATCTCCATTCTATACTTTCAATGAATATAGTCAAATCCATCAAAGTAGGCCTTAAGGTGCGAGTGGATTCCCTCTTGTGCCATGATCTTTGCTCACCCAATTAAGGTTTGTTTGTGAGACTTGGCTTTGATCCCACTTATTGGCCTAGGGCACTAAGAAGGGGGGGGGGGGGGGGGGGGTGAATTTGTGTTAAATTAAAAAAAAAAAAAAATAAGGGA
>CATIWR010707029.1:0-10427 GCA_949677035.1 Omphalea diandra | reverse complement strand
ATATATATATATATATAGATATATATATATATATATATATATATAATATGTAATTTCACTATATATTATATTTTACACAATGTATCACATTAATTTGATTTTATGGAATAAAATAATAATATAAAATTGTTATAAGGAAGATTTAAATTTATTTGAGCATGAAAATTTTATTTTTCAATTTAGAACTAAGATCAAATTAAATTAAAATGATCCAAACAGACCAATTATAATTGCATAACCGAACTGAATTGAATCGATTTTTTCAATCTAATACAATTCAGTCCTTCATTTTTTGGTTCTAACCTTGATCCTTAATTTTTAAAGGATCAATTATTTAATCTGATTCTATGTTTTCTAAAATATCAAACTGGACCGAACTATACTCAATCTAGTTATGAATAATTGCCCAAAGAACGATTTAAGAGCTATGTATAAATAAGACAGATAATGAAATCAATAGACAACTGTCACTAAACAAAAAGCATGAACATAAAACTCCTTTTTTTAAGAGACGATGATAATGTTTTACGTGATTTTGGATTCCTTACAAACAAAAAGTTTAGCATAAAACATTCCCGGGTCCATAGTTTGTATGCCAAAGATATGCAGCTGGAGAGGTTAATTTTGTCCAAAACATTGTGCACAAATCATGATACCTAATCTATAAACTTGTGGCTTAGACAGTTATAAACAAACTAACATCATATATATCTTGCTATCGACACTGAAGAGAAGAATAACTAGATCATCTCTGATCCCTGCTATCATGAACTATGAAGAGCTAATATCAAGAAGACATGCAAAACTTCCAGAAACACGGACAGCATCCTAAAAATGATTTCATCAAATTTCAGCCAAAATTTTTTCTAATTTCCAGTAGACATAATAATGCTGCAAGAAGAGGACCAAACATATATCCGATCTGTTCAGGCACAAACTAAACCATCATCATGATATTTCATTGTTAGGTTCAGTGACTCGATTCATAAATTGTGCGATCTCATCTCAAAGAAAACATGAAACTAGTTAGTTAATCATATTTTAAGGAACTGTAATTCTAAGGTTTTTCTTTCCACTCTATGATCAAGGCTATTGCGGACTACTCACCATTAGCATCAGCAGAAACATATGTATCAATCAAGGGAAGGTCTCAAAACAACTAGATCACAGTAGGAAGGAAATATAATAATAAGAACAAATATAGTTTAACACCAAAAGGGAAGAAATTGTATCAACGTATTGCTAACTGACCTTCTCAGCCACAGCAAATGCAGCTTGTACAGGGGTCATTCCTTGAAAGGGAAGCAAAGCTGTAGTGAGCTCCCATAGAACAATCCCAAAACTATAAACGTCAACTTTTCGAGTATAGGATTTTTCCTTGATCATTTCAGGGGCCATCCAACGGTAAGTTCCCTTGTTTCCTTTGGTTTCTCGGCATTGTGTTTCCAGGCATGACGTACCAAAATCTGCTACCTTAACCCGCATTTCATCATTTAGGAGCAAATTATTGGATTTGAGATCTCTGTGGATCACACCTTGTGAATGCAGATACTCCATTCCTCGTGATATATCAAGAGCTAACCTCAATATGGTTTCTGTTGAAAGAGAGTAGGGTTCTTTCTTGTTAAGATACATTCTCAGTGTTCCTTGTGACATGTATTCTGTGATGATACAGTACACTGGTGGCCTTTTACAAGCTGCAATGAACTGTAAAGAAATCAATTTACCATCTAGCAACAAGAAGTTGCAATTTTGATAAGCCATCAACCAAAGTGAGATCAATTATTTTATTTTTTTTAATTGAGAGTAATTTATGGACCGTGGTATGTCCAAATGGTTATTAGCAGGCAATAATCCAGAAAAAGAAGACCACTGCCTAAATGTTCAAATTAAGCAAGCACAATAAAAGTGAGCAAGTATGAGGTTGAAAGTGGCCTAAGAAAAAGACATGGTGAATGATGACATTGTGGACGATCACCAGTAGACAGTAGTTGAGGCATTGGCTTTGTCCAATTTGCAGGATTGGTGTTTCCGTATTCCTTGTTCAAACCATTATGACATTGCAGCCACAATTGATGCCCAAAGGTTCGGATACGGAGTACAAGTAAGGAAAGCCTAGAACTTTAACAAAAATTTGTCAAAATCTTGAGCATAATCTAACCAAGCAAAAGAGTTCATTATAACAAAAAAAATATAAATATCTAACAGCAAGTGTTGTTTGGTAAGTAATTTAGTGGCTACAGAATGCCAGTAAGCATTGAAAAAACTGTGCAAAGAAGAGCAAATATATACCTGGACTATATTGGGATGGAAGAGACGGGAAAGCAGAGCAACTTCAGATTTAAATTGTTGCTCGAGTAAGGCACGAGTTTGATCATTTTGGTTTGGAATTCTGATCATTTTGACAGCAACAGCTCTCTGCTTATAAATGCCACGATAAATCCTACTGTGAGCCCCAGAGGCAAACTTGTTGCCTATAAACAGCTGGGAAAGGTCAGCAGTCCATTCCTCTTGGTCTTCCCTTGATGATACCTCCCACGCCTCGACGTTCTCCGACTCCAATATCATCGACCATGATTCCAAGCTGTCAAATCTCTTCTTCTCCAGGTTCTCCATGTCAAAGTTCAGTTGGGTTTTTGATGATGAAGGGATTGTTAATGGTTTGCTCTTCGATCTTCGAAGCCGAAATGCATGGAAACATGAACCCGCCATTACTTCTTTTATTGTGCAGAAATTGATTCTATAATAAAACAAAATTTTTAAAAAAATTAAAGTAAAAACAAGCAATCAAAAGGAGTTTTCCTTCTGAAAGTATGAATTGATTTTAGGAACTGCATGAACTGATTCAAAAACATTGGTTCCGCAAAAAAATGAAAAGAAAATATAGCTTTTCATCCAAACGATCCAATCCACTTCTAATTGATGACAGAGAGAGATAGCGCTAGTCGTCAAAGGACAAGTTTCCATTTTAAAAATGTCATCTTTGGGAAAGACAAAGAGATGACATGCCCTCTGAACAAAGAAACAAGCAAGTCATAGAGAGGCAACTATACGGTTACTATTTCGGTGGTTCCTTCATTCATGGCATCAATCGACAAATAGAAAAGGAAACAAATTCATGAAATGCACCAAATCAAAAACTCTTTGTTTGTCCGTAAGAGATTAGGCCGATTGGCAGTAGAAAGAAAGAAGCAAAGATCAATTCAAAGCAGAGATTTCAGGGACGTCTCGTGATGGCATCCTTCAAAAGTGAACTGACTTTTTTTTTTTTTTTTTTCCTGGTCGAAGCCATGGAAGCCTAGCCAACTCCTCTTCTGTTCCTGTTTGTGTCATTAATGCTAAATGGCCACATTTGCAAAATGCTTTTCACTCGTCACTCATGACATGATTGATACATAGATCGACCCTTATATATAATATACGTTCATAAATCTCTCAATATCCATGCATACTTTTTTTTTTTTTTTTAAAAAAAGAAATCTATACATAGTTGGGATGAGATATATGCTCCATTTGCTAAACAAGACTATATAACATGACAGCCCTTTTTCTTTATGTTTTCCATATACAACTTGCATGTACACGTGGACTTTTACAGATAGTGGCGTATCAATCATATGAGTGCTGTTACGAGATGTTATCATTGTGATGAATATTATACTTAATAAGTCATTAACTTGTCTGTTAAAAAAAAAAGTCATTAATTTGCATATTACGTCAATTTTATTTAATATTATATGAATTTTATTTAAAAGTTTTAAATTAATTTAATATTTTATAATTAATTTTTAACTATAAATTTATCAAAATATTTTTATTAATTAATTTTAATAAATAATTGTTAATTTATTTGATAACATATAATTTAAAGTAAGATTAAATTTATATTAAAGAATTTAAAAGACATGTAGCATTTTACATTGTATTAAAGTCAATTAATATCTATTTTCATAAGAATAATATTCATATATATTAAATATTTATAAAAAAAGATATAAAATACTTATTAATTATTTAAATTTTTAACTTTATATGTGAAAGGACTTTTTTATTTTAAGAAATTCAATGAATGATAAATTAGTTTTTAATTTAAAATTTTAAGAGTTATATATAAATACCAAAATATTTAAAAGTCATACATAAATAATAAAATATTTAAAATATTTTTACAATATGTCACATATATTTAAATGGTGAATAGTGAGTATAATTTTTAAGATATAAATTGAAAGTTATACACTTTGTCACTAGTTAAAAAGTTCATGCATCATACTGAAATTAATCTTATGTTTCTTTATTTGTTTAAAATTTAATAATATATATATATATATATATATAACACTAGATTTGTTACTTAAATTTTATATTAAATTTGATCATATTAATTATGGATTTATTTTATGTATTTTTAAAATTGTGTAATAATAGTTGAAGCAATCAAACACAATATTGATGATCCATTTAAGATCATGTTTGATTACTCTAAATATTATTATGTGATTATAAAAAAATAAATATAGAATTTGACATGATCAAATACAAAAATTTAAAAACATATAATGAAATTTAATATATAATTTGTTATATGATTATAAAAAATATAAAATTTGATATGAATAAATAAAAAAAGTATATGATTAAAATCAACATAATTTTTTTTTAAAAAAAAAAGCCAAATAATATCTTAGTCATGTTACATTGTTGGTCATGCAAGTAATGTTACCGACCATTTTCTTTTATCTATTTTGCTAGCATTAATACTCGTCCTTTACATGATTTTGTTTAATGTTTAAATATTACAATTATAATTTATTATTAAATCGTAGAAATGAATAAAAACTATGTGAAAATTAATTTGATTAAAATCATTAAGTAGATATATGTATATATTATAAATTGATAGATTTAATGCATTAAAATAATTTGTTTGTTATTACTTGCATATAAACATATTCAATTACTAATTTCCATGATTCCTTAATTATTTAATTATTTTAATAAATAATTTTTTGAATGATATTTTATTTTTATTTATAATTGGGAAAAAGAAGATTAGATAATGCTTAAATATAATAATAAAGAAATTAGTATACATAATTTGAATTTATTAATCAAATTGTTGGAAAATTTGTAGATAAATGTTATATTTTTACCATAAAAATTTAAGTTTGTTTTAATATAGTTTTCAACTTAATTTTTCAATCAATATGATATTTTTTAAATATTTTTTAACTTGATTTTTTCAATTTATATGATATTGTTTTAATTTTCAGAAATTATTTAAAAAATTTAAATGAGAAAAATAGTAATAAACATAAACCATATCTCAAGTGCAAATATATAACAAAATTATTTAGAAAATAATCCCACTTGTTTTATCAAGTATAAATAAAATTAACATTATATTTAATATTTTTAATTATTTTATTTGAATAAAATTTTTTATAAAAGAGTATTTATTATCTTATTTCATAACTCATTTTAAAAAAACATTTATTAATATATTAATATCATATCTTTTAATAAAATTCGCAAACAAAAAGTAAATAAAAGATAACCGCATTTATAGTAATTATGGATAAACAGTTAATAAACTTTAAATATTAGAGTTTATTAAAATAAAAATTTATTTATTTTATTATTTGACAACAAATTAATTGGTTGAACCAAGCTACAATATGTTTTAGTTCAAATTTAATAATTATAGTTTTATATATTATTAGTTATTGCACTTTGAATAATATATATATATATATATATATATATATATGAAGAGAGAGAGAGAGCGCTATGCCGTGCGAAACAATTCACTAATCATATTAGATACATGGAACAAGTTGCATTGGTTTGTGACAGTCACTTTCAGTCTACGAATAAGAAGCCATCAATCCATCTCTTTTTCCCAATTGTTTGTGCGAAAATATTTTCTCTTGTAGATATAATGGAATATTCAACTAGTTTAATTTTAGATTTTTTATTATTATTATTTAATTTCATTTTAATTTTAAAAGTTTTGTTTTTATATAAAAATTAAATAAGTTAAAGAATTTATATGTCTTTAAATGGACAAATTAATTCATATGTAATATTACATGAAAAAGTGATGAATATAAATACTATATATGATGAACATTGTGTATAGAAAAAATGAATATTTGAGTAATAATCAATGAAAATGAACAAAACTAATGCAAAATATAATACAATAGAATATTAATGAATATTCAAAGAATAATAACGGACATACAAAAAAAATGTTAATGAATATTTAAGATAATAGTAATAAATATACAATAAAATATTAATGAACATTTAAAACACTAATAAATAT
Organism: Omphalea diandra; assembly: GCA_949677035.1. NCBI lineage: Eukaryota > Viridiplantae > Streptophyta > Magnoliopsida > Malpighiales > Euphorbiaceae > Omphalea > Omphalea diandra. The sequence continues at coordinate 4,096 of CATIWR010707029.1, read as the reverse complement.
ACGACAAAGTAATAATAAATATGCAAAAGAATGTTAATGAACATTCAATAAAACATTAATGAACATTCAACAACTTAGTACTCATTTTGTTCCTTAATAGATGTCGTTTAAGATTTTTGCAAGTATATTAAAGATTGTATTTAATAGGTATTATTACATATAAAAAAATACTATATTACCTTTAATTAATTATTTTTATAAATAATTATGCATTCTAAAGATAAAACAATTATACGAAAGGGTGAAGTTGAAAAAAATTAATTAATGTTCATTGATGATTATAAAATGTCAAATATTATGAAACAAAAATTTTTCTCTAAAACAACATCTAATTTAGAACGAAAAGAGTAATGAATTATGAAAGTGTGTATGAATGGTAAAATAGTAATAAATATACAAGAGAATACTAATGAATATTTAATATAATAATAATGAATATATAACAAAATATTAATGAACATTTAAGATAATAGTAATTATTAATCATTTAATATATAATGAATATACATGTCAAAAATATATGAACATTTAAGATATTAATGAACATGTAAAGGAATATTAATGAACATTCAATAACATATTTGATGAACATCCAATAATATTTGTGAACATATAGTAAAATAGTAATAAATATACTAGAGAATACAAATGATCATATAATAGAATAGTTTTTAACATATAAGAGAATACTAATGAAAATACAATAGAATAGTAATGACAAAATTTACTAATATAAGTAGAAGGATATTTATAAAAAATTCTAAATAAAAATTATAACTTAATTAAATTAACTATTTTCTTAATTTATGTGAAAATAAAAATAAATCTATTTTTTCTAAATAGATGGAATAATAATAATAATAATAATAATAATAATAATATAATTTAAAAAAATATGCACAAAAATATAAATATGTATATTTAAAATTAAAAAAAAAGGAAGACAGTAAAAAAGAGATGCCTACTTCTGTAATTGAAGTATGCCGCACCATGTTTTGAACCATGAAATTACAAAACATAGTGATCCAGAGTTCATAATCTAATTTGCTTGAATCTAAAGGCTATCAGGCGCGATTTCTTTTGAAGTTGCATGCGATTTAGAACAACAATGATGTTACACGTAGGATAATCATAAGGAATAATATATATATTAGCTCCTAATATTTAGTCAGTGAAATAAATAAACATCTATTATTAATTTTAGTACAATTAACTTGTAAAATTATTTGTTCTTATTATTTAGGCTACAGTTGGTACACAAGAGTAAACAACTTCTTTCTCCCGTTAATTCCATGCTATTATCATGAAACCAATGTTTTTAAAATCAGATAGAAGACTAAATCGATATTGATTTTCAGTTTGATCAGTTCAATTAATCTGATTTTATAATTTTTTTACTTTTTTTTTAAAGTAATATATAAATAATACTTTAAAATATTAATAAATTAGAAAAATATTTTTTATTTTTATTTGAAGTAATATATAAATAATACTTTAAAATATTAATAAATTAGAAATATATATATAATATAATAAAATAATAAAAATTAATTTTAAAATTTGAGTTAAATAGTGTACTTTTTAAAAAAATAATAAAATTTTAAGTTAAACATGTTTACTCGGTTCCGGTTTTAGTCAATTTTCCCGGGTTTGACCCATTTTTTCCGGTTTTAGCTATTTTTTAGGACAGTGATTTTTTACATTGAACCAAACTAAAATAATGGCCGGCTTTAATTTTACTTGTTCGACTGGCCGGTCTGGTTCTGTTCTAAAACCATGCATGTGGTCCTCTCTCTCTCTCTCTCTCTCTCTAAAAAGGGAAGAAACAAGAAATTCCGAGGAAAGTATATGGGAGTCGATGGAGCCTCAAATTTAGAATTCCCGTATGAAAATCTATGGGTTTCATGCAATTCGGATGTTCAATCTCACCATTACATGAAACCATTTCTATCCTCTTTAAAAATTCCACTCCTTCTGTTTATCTCTTCTTCCACTATTAAGCCATTCTCATTGTCCTCCAACACCAAAACACCTTCCAAATCGAATTCAGTTACCAACATGATTATAACCCACCCGATTCTTCTAATCATGAAGTTGTAGACTTCCATGACTCAGTTGAAGCAAATCCTAGCCGACATGACCACCCACCGGAGACACACACCACGCATACTTGTTTTTCACCCAAATCAGGAAACCCAATACCTATTTATGGAATCCAATGGTCAGAGGATACTCTAATGCCAAAATTTCATTCATGGGTTTCTCATTCTTTTGCCAAAGGGTACAAAAACTGTTCGAAATGGATGCCAGAAGCTTCATTTTTGCGCTACAAGCATGTGAGCAGATTTCAAGCGTTTCAATGGGAAAATCGATTCATTGTGCGATTTGGAAGATGGGTTTTAGTTCTGCTTTGTTGGTTCAAAATGGATTGATCCATTTTTATGGTGTGCATGGGTATTTGGTTTTGGCTCACCAAGTGTTTGATGAAATTCCTACACCTTAAGATTTTGTAACCATGGGCTTGGGACCAACATGTCTGATACCTTTTATTGGGTGCAAATTGTCTGAGAAAGTTGTAAGGAGTGATGAATACGATACTTTATAGGGGCATACCAGCACAGTTGCCAGGCTCTTGGATGATCTCCAAAGTGTAGAGGTAAGAATGAATTAGTTGTTTTTAATCTTAATTAATTCTTGGGATTTAGAAGGAACTCATGAAATTCCTACTAAGCATCTATCTCTTGTACCGTAAATACCTTGTTGGTTGAGGACTTGAGTGATCAAGAACGTGAAGAACATAATTCATGTACTTTGGTGAATATGAAAGCAATACCAGAAACTGATTATTATAAGAATAAGCTGATTTTACATCCATCAATTAACTTTTCATTTAATTTCCGTTTGAACAGGGGTTTAAATGTCATAATAAACAATTTTGCAAGTTAAATATTTTAAAATTAACATAAAGTGTTTGGTCAAACATTAGGGCTAATATATACCTCATCTCATAATCACAATCATGATTGATAACAGCGGCAACAAGTGGCAATTACATATATATCTTTATATCACAATCTTTTGGTGAATATTTGAGGGATTTTCCCAATTAAACAGTAAATTGGACAAACAGACATGTATCATCTTAATAATAAAAGTCTGCACTATATATTCAACAGAAAAGAACCCAAAGACACGAACTCGGCTTTGCGCTGTGTTGAAATAAATGAAAGAATAAAAAGGCGTTTTAAAGCGTAGCATCCAAGAATTTATGGATCATCATTTTGCCATCATTGGCTTATAATAATCACAAGCTAATGCTATATATAAATTGAGAGTGTAACATATAGTATAAATGTTGGGAAGGAATTTATTTCTTTTTCTTCTTGGAAACGAAGAATATAGTAACAGCACTTTGCTAGCTCTGATCATTTGCTTTTTCATTGCTACTTTTAACAACCATTGCTCCTATATTTTTCTGTTCACAAGTTGGTAACTAGTGAAAAAAGAATCCATTTCATCGATGGTATTAGACATACAATTTTAATGCCTCTTAATCAAAGTGCATTCAACAGCAGCGTAATATATATATATATATATATATATATATATATATTGGACTATTTATTTTTATTATTCAGGCCCAAACCAATTCCCAACAATACGTATATCATGGTACACACTGTTTTCATTTGAGTGTTACACGTGTTATTTGTTTTTTTTTTTAAAAAAATAGAACTTTATATATATTGATGTTGAACTGTATGTATATTAAAATTCATAAAATAGATTAATGAAAAATATATTAATTTTCAATTGATTTTCTACCAATAATATAAAAAATTCTAAAAACTTTTGTTGATATACATTATTTTTGCATCTACATTGATCTATTAATTTTGAATGTATTGTTCTTTAACTGTATGTACATTAGTTTTGAAATGCATTATTTTTTAATTGTATATACATTAGTTTTGAAATGAATTGTTTTTTAACCGTATGTACATTAGTTTTGAAATGCAATGTTTTTTAATGTATGCATATTAGTTTTAAATTGCATATACATTGGTATTTAAATATATATATATATATATATATA
>CATIWR010706978.1:0-12605 GCA_949677035.1 Omphalea diandra | reverse complement strand
TATATATATATATATATATATATATATATATATATATATATATCTTAACCGTTAATATTTTTATGTTAACTCTATATCTTAAAAGATATAGATAAGATAATATATTATTTTGTTTTAACTTTTTAAAACGAAAAGGATATCTAAATATCAAGATAATTTGTCTAATTATCTTAATATATATCCAGATAGAGTAGTAAATATAAATTTGTTTTTTGGTATGTTCTAAAAGTGTAAACCTATAGATTCACATAATATTAGTAGTAGCCCAAAAAACTATTTCTAACCCACAAGTAATAAGTGGCATTTAGTAAAACATTATGACTACTCAAATTATGTGAAGGTAAATAATTAGACCTAGTCTATCTCATAAATAGTATTATAATTCTTTTCTCACATTATATCTTCATTAAACATAAAGTATGAATCATATCATCCTTACATAGTTCTATTATTTCTTGATCTCTAAATAGACTGATATAAAATGACATTGATAACCTTTATCAATTCATTTTCTCATGGTTATACAATCTTTTTAGTCTAACTTATTGAGGGGCCCATAGATACATTTTTCATAGATATATGAGGGATAAATTCATTTTCAATCACTCATATTCCTCTATATGATTTACTTCATGTTCAATATTATCTATATAATCATCCGATTAAAGATAATGTTGGATTGTATCAAAACATGAAGTTCATCATATTTGAATCAATGATGATTTTTAATTCAAAGGAATAAGTTAACACTATTGCATAAAAATCACTTATGATAGTTCATTCATGTAGTGTTCTTATAATGGGTCGGTTCGATATAATGTTTCTTAAACATGTATCTATATGTTTGACTTAATATCACATATCTATGACTAATAAAACATAGTCATTGATCAAAACACATACTAGTCTTCATTCATTATTATCTCAATAATAATGACCTATTAGGAATAATTTAGAATAGAATTCTTTACACCTAAAGGTTTTACTATCAAATTACATACTTAATGATATTAGGTAAAATTAACTGTTCATAGAATTTATTATTTAATCTTAAACAAAAGAGATATTTAATAAAAATGAAACTATAACATTATTAAGAAAATATCTATTACAAGAATTAGGTTAGGGCACGTAACTAAGACCATCTCCCACCCCACTTCTAATTTCTCTGTTGACGCTTCCTTTTTTATTGCCTATCTAAGTTAATGGATTAATAACGGAGAGGCAAACTAATAAATTATAAATACTATGCCATTAAGTCATAATAAATAAGATTATATATAAATCCAGAATTTAGTTTAGATATTCACCGATCAATTTTAGTTTATTAGTAATTTGCTCTTTAGATTACTTGTTTGTTGTTACTAAACCAATTTGTTATAAACTTGTAATCACCACATTGGTTAATTATGGAATTTGTTGTTTTTGAAAGTTTGAAATGAATGTTTTTCACCACTACAACTCAAAACATAATGGACCAATTAATTTAACTGATTATATTTTTTAAGTGATTGTATCCATTATTTATATATTGCATTTTTTATATCGGATTATATAATTTTAATTTTTCTTTACATTTTCAAATAGAAGAAAATATCAATGATGAAAATACAAAATGTGGAACAATCAAAATTAGAGAGTTGGCAAAGGACAATTCAAAATTTAAACAACAAAGAACCCAAAACCATTTACAATATGCTTCTACAAAAAAGCATTGATAGAAAATTAAAAAGAGATAGCATAATAACGGTGGCAACATTATTTTATATTTGTATGTGTACTATTCAATGCATTTGGAAACAAGCAAAAACTAGTGGCGACGTTTCTCATAGAAAGACAAGAAATTGTGATCGCAAAAGAGTTCAAGTGACTTCTCTTGCATTCGTGATATCCCTTTACACAAACAAACAACCCTTGGCTCTTTAGCTTGCTTCATGAACACAAGAAAGGTCACATTATCTAGACTTTTAAAACTCAGGAGCTATACGACGACATTCAAATGTTATAAAGTCTTATCTAAAGGAAGAAAATAAAAGATATAAATTACAATTTTGTATTTCGATGCTCAACGAAAGTAATATACCACATGACCTAACTTTTGTGGGGATGTATAACATGGTTCATATTGATGAGAAATGGTTTTACATGACAAAAAAAAAAAAAAAAAATCCAAGAATTACTGCTTACTACCAGATGAAGAGGACCCAATGCTTACTTGTCAAAGCAAAAACTTCATTGAAAAAGTCATGTTTTTAGTTGCATTAGCTCATCTAAGGTTCGATGCACGAGGAAATGAAATTTTTTTTAGAAAATTAGTGTATTTTCTTGTGTGACACAAGAGCCTACCAAGAGGAGTAATGTTAATAGAGTTGCTGGCACACTAGAGACAAAACCAACAACTTCAATTAAAAAAAAAAAAAAAAAAAAGAAGTTATAAGGACATATTTAATTTAAAAAGTTGTCCCTTTTATCAAGACTAAATGGCCAAGAGAGGATTCAAGGTATTCAATTTTTATTCAACAAGACAATGCAAGAACACACATTGATTAATATGATGATAAATTTTGCAGAGTAGCTACGCAAGATGGATTTGATATTCGTTTGATGTGTCAACTTTCAAACTCTCTATATTTTAATATTCTTGATCTTGGGTTTTTTAGTGCTATTCAATCTTTACAGTACAAGGAGTCGTCGAAAAATGCAGATGAACTTGTAATGTTGTCATCAAGTTTTTTGAATATTTTTATACTATGAAGTCTAATCAAATATTTTTAATGCTGTAATAAAGTATGATAGAAATCACGAGAGAAAAAAGGTTCCCAAAAATACAAAATTCTACATATTAGGAAAGCAACATTGGAAAGAGAAAGGTCGGCTTCCTACTTAAATGAAAATGTGATTTTGCATTGGTGCAAGAAGTTTTCAATTATTTAAGTTAGATTTGTTCAAAATTATCAATTATTTCAATTTAATTTTGTTTGTAGTTTACGTTTATTATGACTTGACTATTTAAATATATCATGAATTAACAAAGAATTGCTCTATTTATGTTTATTGTGACTTGATTATCTGAGAAAGTCTGCTTGCTCAATATGTCACTTCTTGTTCTAGTTGGTGCTATCTAAAGACAAAGAGAAAATTGTAAAACCTTCTTGGTGCTTGAAGATTTTAATATTTTGTTCTTCTAATTTTTATAATTAACTAGTTTTACTATTTGATTCATTTAGTTAATCTGTCTTCATGAAGTTTTAACAACTTTATTATACTCCCAACTAATGATTAATTAATAAATTGGAATAGCATTAGATTCCAACCGGTACAAACCAATTTCTAAAGTTGATGAGGATAAAGTTGTTGCAAATAGAGCAATATGGATTTTGCAATTGGATGGTAAACACTTTTTAGTTTATAACATTTCAAAAAAAAATCAAACTCTATATTTCTAAATCTATTTAATTTTATAATAAATTAAAAATGTTAAATCAAGTTCCTTGATCCACTTTTTTTTGGAAAATATATTGTTTCAATGCAAAAGCTAGTGGATAAAATATTACTTGAGATCAATTCACAGATGTCTAAATTTCTATCATGATCCTTAGACTTCATTGGCATCAATCATTACACGGAGAACATATACTCATTAACTCCCAATCTAATAACATTTATTGAAATTCTTGCTTAAAACAAAAAACTTATAAAAATAAAACTCATCGATTCAAAAGCCAATAACTAAAATATAAGAAGTGAAAGACGATAATAATAAGATTTATGCAGTAATAAAGTTTTATCAATTGTATCAAAATTCATAATACAAGGGCCAATATTTCTAATTAGTAATGGATTAACAATAGATACAAGAATCCAAAAGAGTATAAGTTTAGTAGAAGTTAGGAAGATAAATTTTTAACATTTTCCTAACTACTTATTGAACTTCTTTTACTTCAAAAGTTTATTCTCCTTCATTAGGAAATTTATTCAAATCAAAACCTCAATCAACTTTTACATTCAAGTCAAAATCTTTTGCAACTTTCTTCCTTTTTATATTTTGAAGTACACCATAATCATCTGAAGGTTTCAAATGCAAATCGGAGTAATTTATATCAATGGCTATTGAATTATAACTAAAATTTTATTGTGGTCACTAAAGATTTTTTTTTTTGTTCAATTAAATCACTAAATTTTAATTTTTTATTCTATTGTAATTCATTGGTCTATTTTTTCTTATGATTGTTATTCCATCATTGAATTGTTTTACATTTTATTCATGAGAGAGTTTTGAATTTCTATTTTTATAAATTATAAAAAACAATTCAAAGCTTTTCTATTTTATTGTAATTCATTAACCTATTTTTCTTATGATTCTTATTCCATCATTGAATTTGAATTTTATTCATGAGAGATCTTTGAATTTCTATTTTTATGACTTATAAGAAATAATTCAAAGTACAAAATCAATTTAGATTAGGAAAAATCAAAAGAAAAAATGTCAATAAATAATCAATAGAAACAACGTATAGCGGAGGCTAATTGCTACAGTAATTTTGAAGGGCCATATTGTTATTTTTGTTGGATTGAGGGCAATTGTCAAGAATCTTTATTTCCAACGATAATTTATGTAATTTAGTTTCTCAGTATAAGGGCTTTTAAGTCATTTCAGCCATGCTTTCCACAGTGGGCAGATACTGATTCTAAAACGGTGTCGTTTTATTTGGCTTCAGGGGACAATTATGACTCGCTTTCACTTCCATTCCGCTTTTTATAGTGTCGCTCCCATCTTTCTTTTTCTCTTTCTTCTCTTCTTAGAGGGAGGGGCTACAAACGGCAGTGGCTGTGGGTTTATTGTCTTTTCCTTCGACTTTTTGTAATGAGAAATGAGAAGAAGCAAAGGAGAGGAGGATAATAGAGTTGTGCCACAATCAATCGCAGAATAAAAAAGGAGGCTTGGTTTGGAACTGGCAGCGATTGAAGCTGACAAAAGGAGAAGGAGAACGAGGAGGAGACGAAAAAGATGGTGACGGAGTATGGCGACTATGATGTGATCAGACGAGGATATTGCTGGATTCATGAGCCCAATCCTTTTATGTATTTTTCATTCTTTTTTTAAAAAATATTTCTTTACTTTTTTCTTCTTTCTATAAAGGGAGAGTTCTTCTGTTGCCGTAAGCTTCTCCATGGGAATCGATATTTTGCTAGGTCTGTTCCCTTATCTTTTCTTTAAAAATATTTTTTCCTATCTCATTTTGTGCATTTGATGTTAAAACAGAAATCAATCTTCTTTTGATTTGTGTTTCTGTTTCACCATCATTGTCAAATGTATGGTGATGAAGGTTGTAAGAAGCACATTATGGAGGCCGCTAATAAGAGTGTGATTGAGATTATTTTTGGGATGGCTTTGTTTATGAATGCAAATTATAGATAGTTGCTTAGATAATTTGAGACATTAACACCATCTCATAATTTTTTTTTTAAAAAAAAAAATCACACCCACATATAATTTATCTCACAAAGCTCCAAAAAACAGCTGAAGTTCACCCATCATCATCAGCTCAACAGAAACCAAAAAAATAAAGGCATATATATCATCTTACGAATCATTGTTGTTAGTCTGTTAGATTAACCTGTTAGGCTTAGGAAAGGAAACCTGAAAGAGAAGCTTATCTCTTATAAATGACTTCTTATTACACTATGATAATTTTAAGTCAAAGAGTGTGAGTTAAACTCTTCCATTAACATACCCAATAAAACGGGTCTCATTGCTGACTCCCTCTTTTATATAAATATCTGTCAAACCTTCCAAATTTCATGATTCAATTAATCCAACTCTAGAATTACATATAAAGAATCTATCTTTTCCAATTGAGACCCTTTAAAGTTTTAAACTCTTTTTTGCCACAAGTACTTTTCTTTCTATTAAATGTTCTCATTCCATTTTCTTCTTCTCCAAGATTAAAATACTGGGTTGATCCATGTTCTTGCGTGTCATAACCTTTGTTCTGGGGATTCAAAATGTTGGGTTATGCAGATTATTGGAGCCCATATAGCTATAATTAGCTGATTGATTTTAGACATAAGTTTAATTTGATTCCTCACATGAAAGAAAAAGAAAAGCGAGTTCTTTTATTATTATTATTGGTTTGAGCTAGATTTTTTATTCTATCATCATACTCATTTTCAAAGTTTTATTGTTTATTTATTTTTATGTACAAACAACTTATTTGTTTATTGATTTATTTTCTTTCTTTAGTTTCGAAGTACATTTTTATATTTGAACAACTTATTACTTAATTTCTCTCTTTTTGAATTTTTTTTTGTGATGGTGTTCTATTGATTCAAATGGAATGATTTTTTTACTATAAAAAAAACTAATTTAAGAGAATATAGAGAGTATTATTTTAATAGTTGTTATCATTATATTAGACATTTTTATTTTTTAATGAGTAGTTTTAATATAAAATTAAAAATATTATGATCTCATGACATTAAAAATGAGTTTTTTTTTCCCGTGATTACTACTAGCTATATAGAATTTTTGTTAGGCTAGGGAGGGAGAGAATAAGAACAAAGGGTACAAAACTAAGTATATATATGAACGTAAAATGGACCTTTATTTTCTTTTTCTTTTGTTTGGTTTGGACATAGTATATTTGGAAAGTAGTGATCTTCATACTATATTCCTGACTGAATACAGCATATCTAGACTGTATTACTAATTATTGAGTCTTAATTTTAGGACAGACCTGCATTAACCATATCAAAAGAGAATAAACCTGTATGTGATGCCTAAATGAAATTATAATTGGGTATTGATGAAACATGTCTTATATGTTACATGACTCTCTTCATTCTTCCTATAGAATTGATAAGATTGCCGCTAGGTGGGTGTTCCTTCTGTTTTTTTTGTTCTTTGATCAAATTAAATTTGAAATCTTTTTTTTTTTTGGTTTGGTGATGACAAAATATTTATTATCTTTTTATTTGAATCATGGCATTGATGAAATCCTTCTTTTGAATATATTTTTATGCATGGTAGATGGCAAAATCTGATTGATACTTCCCTTCTCAGGTATATTCTTTCTACTCCGCCATATTTCTAATTTTTTTTTTCTTATTTTGTATTTCATAGAAAAAGTTTGCATTCATTAAAAAAAAAAGGTTGATGTTTTATTAAATAAGCTTAAGTTGTCAAAAGTGAAAATAATGAATATTAATTTATATTGCTATCTCTTGGAAAAGTATAATGTGATTTTCTGATTGAGATTAGAAGATTTAAGTAGATTGTCATGTGTAGTTTTTGTTTAGATTATTGCATTTGCGTTTTCAAAAGCATTTATAAATAAGAAAAAAGTGAAAGTTTTTCTATGAATCTTATGGAATTATCAGTTAATTTTATGATCCTAAATGTTCAAAAAAAAACATTATTGGAAAATTGATACTTGAATACAATTTTATTGCTTAAAATATTGATTGTGTTCCCTTTCTATGTTGACCTTTAGGTGATATGTGCTTTTTTAATTGGAAAATTGATAATTGAATACAATAGTATTGCTTCAAACATTGGTTGTGTTCACTTTTTATGTTGAACTTGAGGTGATATGTGCCTTTTTTTAATGAAGCGAAACTTGATGTATAAAAAGGTGAAGGTAGAAGTGCATTCCAAGGTTATTATAGAATTCATTCACATTCATGATATTATAACCATTTGATGAGAATAAATTGGTTTACATATGGTGAATATGTATTGTTGAGTTATAGTAAGACAATGATCAAGCAATACAATGGTAATTAGTATCTTCATATGAACCAGTTAAAATACTTACAGTAGTAGGTGAATGTGTTTGTTTTAATTTTACATGTTTTTTTTGTTTCCTTCGAATATGTGACTTAATATTCATTTTTTATTTTTAGAGTTTGAATATTTCTCTTATTGTTTCGGCTTTTTAAAAGAGAAATGCAACAAGTTAATAAAGGTAATATTTGTTTTTTTTATATGCTCTATTTTTAGGAAAATCTTTTCATATACTCTCAATGTCAAATAATTTGTTATAATATTATTTTATTATTTATATTGCCTATTTTGTAATGTTACATATTGTAATTTATGATGATACTGCTTTGATGCTTTTCAGTTGTTAGAAATTAATTAAAAAATTGATTTCAGCATTCTTAAATCTAATTCCATTTCTCTGCACCCAATTTCATTATTATGGAATATTATGTTATTTGAAACCTTGATATTATTGAGTGACAATGAATTTTTTATATTTGAAATCTTGATAATTTTTATTCTTTTTTTTATCTGCAAGGTTATTGGTCAATTAGAAATTATCTTTTGCTCACTTGATTTTATTTTGAATTTTGCAGGAGTCAAATCAATGATTAAAGAAATTGAATCTTAAAATATTTTAAAGCTATTTTAGTTAGCCATGTATTCTTGCTTGAAAACATTTATGTTATATATTAGTTTGAAAATTATAGATATATATAATTTTGAGAAATTTTATCTCAACACGCTATTATTAGCTTTTTACATTTTAAATCTATCTTAAAGTTTTACTATATGTTAAGGTTTTTATTACCCGCAACATTGTGTAGCTATCTCACTAGTAATAGAATAAAATCAAAGTTTAACGATTTAATTAAACAAAAATGATCTTTACTGACCATAATAGAATTTTGATCATAGTTCAATGATCATGAGGATTAATTACCCGCAAATCTATTGAGTTTTTATCTCTATCGATTTACTTTTTTGGAGGTACTAATGATATTTTCATCTCTTTATAATGCATGTATACTGATATTGTCATTAATCATGTTGGAAAAGAAAAACAAAACAAAAGAGTAGTTTGAATCTATTGAAACACAAGCAAGTTCTTTTTATCTTTATCATGTAACAACTACAAGGCTAATTAATGTTGTATGAAGCTAAATTCAATTTATTTTCTATTTGCCCTTTAAAAAAATTAAAATGGAAGTCGGAGCAGTTAGATATCAATGTGAAAAATTGAGAACAGTGTCTTGTGTTCTTTCAAATGTAAGGCCTAAAGCAAATTTATGTAATCAACCAAATTTAATATATCAGTGGTTATACCCAGTCATGCATTTTAACTTCCAAAGCCCTTATAAAAGCAAATACGAAAAACTTAAATACAAGACACTGATAAAATAAAATATTGTTCATCTTGATCTCTAATGAAACAAAAAAAAAAAAAAACTTGGATGGTAAATCACTTGCTCAAACAGAGAATACTCAAATGAACAATCCCTAAAATTCTATGAAAAATTAATGAAAAATGCAAAAGAAGATTATCAAAATCCAAAACATCAAAATATCAAATAAAAATTAAAGTGCAAAAAAGATTATATTAAACTAATACAAGAATTTTAATAAGAGGTTACAAAAGAAAAAGAAAGCATACATGTTGGTTCCTTTATATTCCTTTAGAAAATACAAGTAGAAGATGTTTTTAGAAAAGAGACCTACATCCAGTAAAAACAAAAAGATGTATATTTTGAAAAACACAAGAAGAGTAGATCAGTGTAGATCTTAGAGATTCGACAACTTCCTCGCACATCAGCATCATCAAAAGATGTCATCCAAGATGGCTGCACAACCTTTAATTACCATGGTCGAAATTAAAATTTTGGGTGTGACTTTGAATTTAAGAATGTGAGGCTCCTAAGTAAAAAAAAAAAAAAAATTAAATAAAAAAAAATCACAGAAGCAATATTGCAATGAAATTGGAAAGAAATTTTCTTTTTATGAGTAAATTTATGGGAATGGGTGTTGGGTTTTTGATAACGTAAAGCAGAGAGAGAGAGAGAGAGAGAATTAGTGATGAGGATAAAATTGAAAAAAAAAAACGAAATAAATGATGCATAGAAGTCATAAAATAATAGATAATGTGAAACAAACTTTTTTCTACAATGTCTATGAAATAGATATAGTAATAAAAGTGTAATGCATTATGTGTATCATAATAGTCATGACATGCATAATGAAGTTGAAAATCTGGAAAAAAAATATTTAGGCTACATTTTATCTTTTTTAATTAAATTACTTTCTTTTCAAAATCAATGGTAATATTTTGAAAATTAAATCTATTTTATTTTATAAAACTATGGTAATATTCACTTCTATTCCAATGGTAAATTTTTTAAATTTTTTTTTGGTTCAAAATTTTGTTTATAAATATTACTGATTTTTTTATTAATTTGTCACTCTCCTACTCTATCATTCTTTTCTTAAATCTTTTATCCAAATTTCTAAATTTTGATATATTCTATCAATTCACACAAAAAATACTTTCATTTTTATTTTTCATTATGGATGAGAATTTTAATAATTTTAAAAATATAACAAATATGGAAAATTCTTCCTTTTTACAAAATCAAAACCATCAAAATTTTCAAAATTACCCTAATTTTTCATATTTTGGTATGGAATCAAATATAAGAAATTATATATATATCCCTAAATTTACCCAATTCCAACCATCCACTAAAATTTAAAAGTCCACCAAGTTTTTCATATTCATTTCCCATGTATCCGGAGGGTTATTTAATTTGTTTGTGGTCAATTATTATATATCGGGATATTATAAATATAGTATATGTTGTGGATGCCCAAAGACTTCGAGTGAGATAAGGAAAGATTTTGATTGTGGCACCGAGCAAGAAAATGCAACACTGACAGATTTTATTTCAGATTCTCAAATACCACCAATTAGCATCGAAAATATTATCCTCACTATTGAACCAGTGGAAGAAAATGATAGGAAATGTATTCCATGGAGTATTGATGATGACAAGATGCTTGCAAGCATTTCGCTCAAAATTTCCAGTTGCAACACTGTGGATCACTCCTAAAGTGAAAAGACTTTTTGGAAATGGGTCATTGACTACTTTAATGAACATTGAAAATATGGACCAACAAGAAAGGATAAAGTCATGAAATTACATTGCACTGGTTGAGTCAAATGGATGATGAATTCAACCAACACTATAACAAATTGGTCGAAAAACATTATAGTGGGTGGAATAATGACCAATTGAAACAACATGCTTATAAGCTTTTTAAAGAGAATAATAATAAGCATTTTGTATATGAGTATATGTGGGTAATTTTGAAAGATGATCTGAAGTGGAAGCAAATAATCCAATGTAGTGTTCTTCAAAAGAATTGATGAAAGTAGGGCATATACTTTTTCATCCAATATGGATACAAGCTACGACATTGATGATAGTGAAGTAAAAGTTCACTTGATTGATCAAAAAGTAGCAAAGAAAGGAAAGAAAAAGGAAAAGTCAAAGGTGAATGATGAAAATTTGATTGGAGAACTTCAGCAAATCGAAGCATGTTAAAACAATATAAAGAAAAAAAAAAGTAAGCTATGGAAAGTTTAGCAAATAGGTAAGAAAGTTATACTTTTTGAAATGATTTTGAAATCTTGCTTAAGGAAACTACAAGCATAACCAAGTAGCAACTTTAAATTCATGAGAATATGTGTTCCATCCTAAAACCTAAATATAATATTCCCTACTTTAATTATACTTTTATGTAGTTTTATTTGTAAAACTAGCTATTGTAAAACTCCATTACAACTAGATATCTATAAGTAGTGAGAATCCACGTATTGAAACAACATAATCAACGCACTCCAAAATATCTCAATAACCTCATCCCTCCTTTATAGAACTTAAAAAATTTTTAGTCGATGAAATGGTAGATGACATTGATGAACAAATTATGATGTTGTTAGAGCATTGGCAAATGCAAAAAGCATCGGAAAGTCTTAATGTCTATCCATATAATCGTAGGTATTATAATCGAGAGCATGATGCCAAACATTTTTTACTTTTTAATGACTATTATGACCAAATTTATCCTCCAAATATATTATATCGAAGGTTTCAAATGAGAAAAAAGATATTCCTTTGAATTATACAAAAAATCCATTCAAAGATTTTTCAAATAAGGGTTGACATAGCTAGTAAAAAGGGACTCTTTTTGCTTTAAAATAGCACTACAGTTATCTAATAATTAGCATATAGAGCACCGACTGACCATTATGATGAGAAAAGAAAAATTAGTGAAACCACAACAATCAAGTGTTTATCATAGTTTTATCAATGTGTGATTGAGATTTATAGGGCATAATTCTTAAGAAGGCTCAACACTAATTACATTGAATGTTTACTTTAATTGCAAATAGAGTGCCACAACTTTTCTGACGTGCTTGGAAGCATTAAGTGCATGCACTAGCATTGAAGGAATTGCCCAATTGCGTGAAATGCTCAATTTACTCGAGGTGATCAAGGAGTTCCCACAGAAATGCTAAAAGTACTTGCATTAGCATTGCAAGATTTACAATGACATCAATATGTTTAACCAATCTCCATTATCTAACTACATTTTGCAAGAAAACACTCATGATGTTCAATTTAAGATAAATGACACACAATGCCAAAAAGGATATTATCTAGCAGATGGTATGTATCCAAAGTGGGTGATATGAGTCATTTTAGCATGTATTTTAGATTAGAAATTCGAAGTTTTTCTTATTTTTATAGTGTTTTTATTTTAGAATAAATTAATTTTTTTA
>CATIWR010706917.1:0-33776 GCA_949677035.1 Omphalea diandra | reverse complement strand
ATATATATATATATATATATATATATATTAATAAATTTATATATATATATAATATGAAGTTTTCATTTTTTGGGTTTAAATAGCTTTTAAATAATAGAACCAGGAGTTAATTTAATTAAAAAATTAATTAAGACTAATATGCCCTTGTTAAAAATCAGAGAGAATTAAAATATTATATATTAAAATTTCATAAAAAAATTAATTTGAAATGTTTATATTAATTTAGTGACTTTAATAATAAAAAAAATAGTTATATGACTATATAAAATTTGGACAATAATTTAATGACTATAAGTGCAAATTATCCATTTATACAATTTACAAACTTATTAATTAATTGTTACTTCTCTTACTAGAAGTACCAACTTCAAAATTGATCTTAATAGATATAGTATAAGCTCGATTATATTCTGACTTTGTGCGTATATGGGACAACTTAAAAAAAAAAAAATTGTGAGTTTCTGACAATTTAAAGCATTATAGTCGGCTGTTCAATATGATTTTATTTATTAATTTTTAATTAATTTCCTAACAATAGTAATGGAATTATTAGCTAGAGGTTACGAGGGCCAACAACTATACAACGTCATGCATGTGCGTGAGCTTTTTAGTCGGTTCAGTGAATTTATTTCGGGTTTTTATCAAATTTTAATAAATTAAGTTTTTTATATTTATAATCGAATCGAACTAAAATTTTTTAAAAATTGAATTAATCGAACCGATTAAATTAAAATTTATGTGTCTATAAATCGAACTGAACCGATCTTATAAAAATTTGGCTCGGTTCAATTTATTTCAATTAAAATACATGTATTTTAAATTTGATTTGATTCAAATTGGTTTGATTTATTTATTATTTCGGTTAATTAGGTTTTTTCGGTTTTCTATCTAAAAAATCGAACCGAAAACTGAAAACCAAAATTTTTTAAAAATTATAATCAAACAAACTAATTTTACTACAAAATCAAACCGAACTAAACCGAACCAGCTCGGATCAGTTTTTGCTTACCCCTAACGTGCACTACACACACAAAAAAAAAAAAAAAAAAAAAAAAAGGAAAATATATAGAAATGTAGAAGCCATCCCTTCTGTCTTTCACACTTTTATAATCAAAAGGTTTTTATAATTAAAGCTGTTCTTCTTTCTTTCCAAAAAAAAAAAAACAAACCATCTTATATATTCAAAGATTTGTAATTAGTGGGTATGATTTCTAAGTTTCACCTATTAAAAGTTACCAATCCACTTTATTTTATACCTCAACTTTCCCCTTTTGCCTATTCATCAAGCAACCACACATGCGATCCCAAAAAAAAAAAAAAAAGGGCCAAAACCAATCTAGTTTCTCTCAATAATACTTCAAAAGAATATAAATGGGACTTCGAATATTTTTTGACATTTAAAGTACATCAAATAATATTAATTTCTTTTTCAATTTACATTAGAATAAGATATTTAAGATACAAACTTATTATTAAATATATGATTAAATATATTTAATAATAAATACATAAATACATGAAAAATATATGAAAAAAATACATACAAAATTCATCAATTTTAGCAAGTCAGTATTGGTAGCCGCCAGTGATTGTTATGGTTGACAATAGTATAGATGATTGATTACAGTGTATAGACTCATGTTATATATTTATTTGATTTCGAATAAATTATTAATATTTTTAAAATTCTAAAAATAACTCCTCTTGAAAATTAAAAATCATTTTTCTAAAAAATAACTTAAATTTTTAATTAAAAAATATTTTTATTGACAAATTTTCATGGACACATCAAATGTTAAAATGCAATAAATAATTTCAAAAAAATATTTTGGCAAAATAGGATGAGCCTATATTTTAAAATTTTTTATTTAAAATTGATTTCCATAACTCTAAAATTTTTATTTAAAAATGGATGTCATTTCAATAAAAATTTAGTTTATTCAGACACAAAATATCATGAAACATTTAGGTTTGTTGTGAATTAAAAAAATAGAATTTTATTTTAGAAATTACAATTTCATTATTATTTCAAGAATGAAAAAAATGTTGCCCTAAAAATCTATTTAGTTTAGTTGTTACATATAGTTAATAGCTGATGATTACATTGTAGCTGTTAGTTATTTAATATTTTAACCGTTTGATAAAATTTTGGTAATCACTGTTGATGGGATATGAATCACATATAGAGACAGTAACTTTTTATTCAATTCTATTCCATCAAAAAAAAGTTATTTGAATTCGAATGAAATATGAATGACCTAAATTTAAACTAATTTAAAAATTTTTGGATTGAGTCTTGATTAATTTGATAGGTTAAGTCAAAACTAACTCGAACAAATCAACTTATAACTCAATCCAATTAATCTAGTAACAATATAAAAAAAATCAATTATATATATATATATATATATATATATATATATATATATATATATATATATATATATATATAAAAGATAGAATAATAAAAGTAAAAAAAAAAAAGAAATTTATTTTTTAAGATGATTAGGTTATTTGATTAAATTTAAATTTAACATTATTTTTTATTTTTATTTAAAATATAGTGATATTTTTATATTTTTTTAACAAATTTACTTTGATTTCATCATGTCTTTTCATATGCATAAATTACAATTTCATATTTATTGTGGCAAATTATTTTATAAGAATAAAAATTATTTATTATGACAAAATAATTTATCATAATTTTTTTAAATGATTTAATATAGTGATAAAAATATTATTACTATAACATTATTTTTTCTTATGAAGCATTTGTTTGTCGAATTCTGAAAGAAAAGTAATTCAGAAATATTTAATTTTGGTGTATAGTTTACACAGGAATGTTATATCCTAGGAAAGCTTTATTTATGAACTTGGAATCCCATCTTTATCTTTCCATTTGTATGAAAAATATTTTCTCACTTCAAGATGTGAAAAGTAATTTTTTTTTTAGCTATTAGAAATTATATAATTATATTTGACAAATATACTATTGATTAATGTAATACATATATAACCTCACAATATATATTTTTATTTATGAAACCAAAACTTATATATTTATTTGATATAGTCCTAATCAAAATCAAGATTATAAGTTATCATTCGATTTTAATTAAAATAATTATTGAGCTATAGAAAACTATAATATCTTATTAGTTTATTGAGTAATTAGATCATTTTTAGATTTTTTTAAATTTTTATTATCATAAAAAATATATTTCAATCATTAATACACTATTGTTATTAAGTATTTTTCTATATAAGAAAAATTATTTAGTATTATTGAATAATATTTATACTTTATATTTGAATATTTAGTATGTTGAATAGTATTTATCAATTACGTTATAATATATTATTATTTTTATTATTATATTATACCATTATTATTAAATTTTATACTAATTCAATTATATTATTTAGTATAGTATATGTACTATATATTATAATATTCTAGTATATTATAATTATATTTCATATTGAATTAATGACTATGATAAATTTCATTGTATAAAACTTTTTTGTGTATATTAATTAAATAAAATATGCAACTACATGAAGAGTATGATCGTAATCTATGTTAATTTCTTTGAATTATTTTATGTATAAAGCAAGCACATTAATTTTTGAATTCTTCAAAAAAATTTATATTTAATCAAACACAAGAATCTTACATTTCTAAAATTACATATCCAAAAATTTATTTTTCTGAAAATGTGATTCCAAATAGAAATATTAAATTATGACAATCAAATTATATGTGATTTGATGAGTACTAGAAATTTATGCCAAGATATTATGATAAAATATTATGAAAAATAGTTAATTTCATAATTTATTTTATATGTTGATTTATTATAATAAAAATTTTTGGCACAAACAAATTTATTTATTTTTTATAGTAATTATGATAAATTTGATTTTTATTGCAGTAAAATCACATATTAAAATAAAATTAATTTTGTCACATAAATTTTCTTCACAATACACCAAATTTCTCATAGTGAGTTATTTGTTATCACAATACATTGTATGTTTACTTATTAATTAGTTGAAATTATTATATATGATTTGAATATAATTTTATATGAATTTAATTTAATTGTTCATTTTCATTACATATACTCATTTGCTTAGAAAAATAAATTACATTTAATTTATTAAGAACTCAAATAAAAATAAAAAAATTTAATTAACTTCTATTTATATAAAATCTATCTGATTAAAAAATTAAGAAAAAATATTATTTTTAATAAACTATGATAACATATTAAATAAATAATAAATACTTAAATAGACATTTAAAAAATATTTTTAAAAAAAGTTGAATAATAAATGACTCTATCCAATTCGTCTTAATTTGAAATATTATTTTTAAAAGTAAATCCGAAATGTTTTCTATATATAAATTTAATAGATGACATGAATTTGACTAAAATCCAAATGATTTAAATCCAACCTAATATGAAAATATTTCAATTTAGAAATGATCAAATCCAAAAACGATCTGATTCAAAATTGTGCGAGACAACCCATTTGTCACTCTAATCACAATACGTGATATAACTTGATTTGAACATATTATATTTATCTTATATTTCTTTCTATTTTAATATGCCACAAAATAATAAAAGTAGATGTAGATAAGAAATTAAAGTTAATATTTTGTATGTTTGTAAAAAAAATAACTTTTTCTTTTAATAAACATAAATATACTAGCTATTCAAATATTATATATAATATCAATATTTCTAATAATAATTAACATTTTCATGAATTGTCGCATAATAAAACTAATTTAGAGAAAAATAACATTATCAGTAATAACTTTTAAAAGCAGTAACATGGCAAATTACTACCATTTGTTTTAGTTTATCAATTGAGTTGACTTTGGGAGGGAAATAGCTAACTAGTATTCAACATTAAACCAAACACTTTTCTTATTCCTTGAAGCAAAGTGATTTTCCTCGTATGAGAATCAACTTTCATTTCCATGGAAATCAAAATTGAATTAATTGACCAAGCAATAGATAGCAAGTGGTATTATTTAAATAGTACATAAAATAAGAAAATAGAAAAGTTAAATAGGATATAAAATAACATAATTAAAAATTTTTTTACCACTAATGACTTGGCACTTTGACATACATCTAAAAGTAAAATACAAATTTTTTTAAAAAATTAATATATAACTTTTCGAAGATCAAATAAGTAAAAGAGACGTTCATTTCTCCTTGTCAAAGGAACTGTATTTCGGATTTTTTTAGGAAAGAATTTGTTGCGTTTTTTGAAAGTAACAGCAAAAAGAATAATAGATCACATAAAAGTCTTTTACCCTTATGAGCTTACATCTATCAATTTATTTTATGAAGGTAATTTATAAACCATGTGCTTGGACAATGTAAGAGCCCCACAACAAGCACCAATCTCAAAAAAAAAAAAAAAATTTGCAAATGCACACTTGCATAATATATACATATACCTGAATTTTATTAGATTTCACTTCAAGACATTTTATTTTTAAGATATGGCACAAATATTATTTTTTAATAAAATAAACATCATAATGAAAATTATAATTTGATATTTATAATGATATAATTATTTGAGTACTATATCAGATTATTTGATTTCGACAATCTAGTGTTAAGAATCTAAATTTAACACATATAGCTTTGTTTCTTGCCCACTTAGACCTTTTAGGGAATAGTCCTTTTAAATTGCCTTCAGTATCATTGTGATTTCTTGAAAAAAAAAAAAAAAACATAACACTTTGTATTATTAAATAAAAAACTAAAAGATATTAGATAAAAATTAAGACAAATTCTGATGTTTGATATATTTAATTAATTTTTTATAATATTTTTAAATTATATTATAAATCACTCACAATTATCCCATTAAATTGAATAATTTTTTATTAAAAATAAATATATACTATTAATAAAAAGAAATTTTGTTAAAATGAGTTTTATAATTTTATTTTAATAACAAAAATATTCATGTATTTCTATTCTTTATTTTCCTTTTCTCCATCTCTGTTCCTTCGCTCTTACTCTCTCTGCGCACGCTCAGATCACCACCGAAGAGAAACAATCAAAAACTAAATAAAACTCTCCATCTCTGTCCCCCCATTCTCTGTTTCTTCTCATTACTTTTCCCCGTTCAATCTTCAATTTCTAACTAAAACCCTAACCCTAATTTTCTAGAAGAAGAAGAAGAAGACGATACAATATTCCAGCAATTCAATCTTCAATTTCCAACGCTATGTTTCGCTGAAAGTAGAAGAAGAAGATTATATTATATTCCAGCAATGTTGAGGGCATTCCAAGCGATGTTGCACAAGGCAATATAAAACCAAAGTCGTCAATTTTGTTCCATTCTAGCAGGATTTCTTCTTTTTGTGATGGAAATGACACTTAAATTATTTTGTTTTTGTCATCGTAGTATGAATTGGCCTTTTCTGAAATTTGCGTTCTGGTCGAGATCTGGAGAAAAATTTACAGGATTGGGAGAAAAATACAGTGATCTGGAGAAAAGAAAGAGTCAAGACTTTGTGAAGTAAAAGAATTGCGAAGTTTCCTTGGCATAGAAAACAAGAGCGGACATGTTACATGCAGTCTGGCGAGTCCCGAATGAGCGATCAGGAGAACCAGGTCCTCCTGCTGAAAGAACAAAGAAAGTTGAATAAGAAAGAATTTGAAGAAGAACTAGAAAAGGCAACTAATGCTTAAGCTGAGATCTTCATCTTGTAGAAGTTTATACAATATTTGGAGGAGAAGAATCTATCTCTGTTGATTGAATGCCGGAAACATGTTGAGGCATCCAAATTGTCAAATCTCAGAGTTTATCAGCAAATTTGGTCAAGCTAGTTGAGGGTGTGGGTCTAACGGATCCAAAAAGACTAGCGCCCAAGTTCTTTATGTTTACTCGATGTGGAATTTTGGGAACTTCAAACTTTCCTTCTTCAAATTCACATCATTCCTGGGTACTGGTGGTATTGAGGTGGGTTCGAATTCAGGTATTGCAACCGGCATGGTGTGGCTGCGGCAAAAACTTGGCTGTGATTTCTCCCTGTTACGGTGCTATGGAGGAGGCAATGGGTGAGATCAATGTTATCCATGGTGATGGCGAAAACTCCTATGCGAGCAGTTAGCTTTCGTTAGTCGAGATTGGAGCCTATCATATTGAAATAAACCCTCTTGTCTGGGTCGATCAACGAGCTCTTCATCGGAGGAACGAAAGACTGAATCATTTTGGGTTTGTTATTATTACTATGCACGAAATGAATCAATGGGTTTGGTTTGGCTCGGATAGAAGTAAGGAAGTCAAGAATTTTATTTTAATGGTGTTTGTACAAGTGGAGAAGGTGGTAGTAGTGATGTAGAGTTTGATTGTTAGACATGGTTGAGTTATAAGTGAAGACCGTTTAGTTACGGTAAAGAGATTCATTTAATTTGGAGAATTGGTCTGACTGTGACTCTAATGTAGAGACTAAATTTGGGTAATGCATTTTGGTAGCCGGTTGAAGAAAGATAAGAAAGGAGATAGAGTGTGGTATGAAATGAAAATTTAAAATAAAAATAAGGATATTATAAGAATTTTATATAAATTTATTGGAAAAATTAACGGAATAACTATTTAATGTGATGAAGCAAGATTAAGATGATTGATAGTATAATTTTGGTAGGCAGTTAAGGAAATATAAGAAAAGAGATGAGTGTGACTTGAAATGAAAATTTAAGATAAAAATAAAGATATTATAAGAATTTTATATAAATTTAACGGAAAAATTAACAAAATAACTATTTAGTATGATAGAGTAAGTAAGGGGGTTGATATTATAATTTTAAAACGTGGGAGACAATTTAATTAAATGTGATAAATGTTAGGAAATTTACATTAATTATCCCAAAAACTAATTGAGAGAATCAAATTTAAGATAAGTAAATATAAATTTTATTTTTAAATATTTCTTAATGTTCTACAGTCATAAAGAAAATATTATTTATATTTTAATTGCATGCAACATTTTTTTAATATTGAAATAGAGATTTTACATCAGTAAAATTTACATATGATATCTATAGCTAAATAGTCTCATTTTATCATTAGATTAAAATAATAATCAAATTACAGCATTTTAAAATTCATACAACTAAATAGTCTCACATTTATCATTAGATTAAAATAATAATCAAAATACAACATTTTTAAATTCATTTTACAAGATATATGAAATAATAAAATGTAAATAAAATACTATAAAAGTTAGTAATATTGCCATCGTCATTTAGTAGAAGTAAGAAAAACGGGCAGTGTGATTATAAAATATTAAAGCTATAATAAAACACTATGATTACAACATCTTTTCTACAATTATTTTTTACTTGCAAACTTAATGTTTAAAAATTACATGTATAATATACAATATAAAATATCAATCAGTTTAGGATAATAATGAGTCAATACAAAAAATAATATTATACATATATAGATACATCTCTAAAAATAATTATACGATATTATAAGATGAAAATATAACTAATCCATGCATGCCATGGTCTCATCTCTAGTTTTATACCAACTGCCGATCAAAAGTTTATATATGCCCATTCTAGCGGCTAGGTTTTAAAATGAATCCGGATTTGGCTTAATAATTACTTGTTATAACTCATTTTTATTTATAAAGAAATTATTTTAAATTAATTTTAAAATTTTATTCACTAAATTAATCAATTTAGATATTTTATTTAATTCATTTAAATTTATAAATAGTTTATTTAAATCCAATTAAATCTCTATATCTATACACTAATAATATTTTTTTATTATTTATATTTTATTATATAATGACCAAAAAAAGATAAATATTAATTAGTATAATAAAATATTTAAAACAAAGACTATACTTTTAGTAACTTTATGAAAAATTTTAGCTATAATTTAATTTTAAAAAATAAATTTGATTAAATTTATGAACCCTATGTAAATTTTGTGATATTCTATTTGGTACATTTAATAAATAAATTAAGTTCAAACTTAACATTTGAGCTCGTTTAATAAATGAACTAATTAAGTTTAAACTAGCACAAGCTCGATTCAGCATATTTATAGTCCTATTAGTAACATATATAAAGATAAAACTAAGGAAACCCTTAAAAAATAGTTTTAGAGAATAATATATATTCATTTTCATATAAAATTATTATGCTTAATTAAATATTGACTACATTTTAACAGGGACATCTAGCTTCTCTAAGTTAAAAGGGATGTTCTCTCCTTCAAGCAAGCCTAAAACTATTGGCAGCCTTTTAGCATCATCAAAGTCAAATTTGACATCTCCTTCCCTCGTGAGCAGCCAATGCCATGCAATCAACCATCGTTTTCTGGTAGACCCTCATTAGCTTAGCCGCCACCAGAAGGCTGGTTACCTTCTTGTCCAACTCCTTTTCCAGAGCCTTTATTTGCTCATTTTTTCAAGCAATAAGTTTAGTGATTGCCTTTCTCTCACCTGCCTTTACCTCCTTGATCGTTTTATTAATCTCTAAAGTATGAAGGGCAGTCATCTCCCTTATCTTTGTTTTTAACAATCTGTCCAGAAAACATGAGAAGCTTAAGCAAACATTTAAAGGAAAAGCTTAAAGCTAGTCTAAGTATCCATGGTCACCGAGGATGCCTCTTTAATTGTCGCTCTACGGTTGTGGCTCTCATTGATCCCTTGGAGAGCTTGGAGAAAGTGCATAGTTATTGTTCATTTGACATTTGTTAGGGTGAAGTTTGCTTAGTCCTGAGCATCAGAACCTCTAAAAACTTATCATTGATGGACAAGTTCTTACTTAAGAACTTATCACAAATGGACAAGTTTTGAACTATCCTGCTAGTTTCACATCATCCAAGTCGTGGGTTGGGGCATTCGGTGCCTAGTTCCTTGAAGGCTTCCAACTCCATCCTTGCCTTATTTGACATCTCGTCTCTAGACTTATCGGTCTTTTTTCTCTTCGTGCTCGCTTCCTTCCTTTAGTGACCCTTAGATAGGTACAAGGTTCACGAGGGAATAGTAGTAGTAGGAAGAGTCCCTTTGATAGTGGTAGAAGAGGACAACAACACTATCA
This sequence comes from Omphalea diandra, assembly GCA_949677035.1. NCBI lineage: Eukaryota > Viridiplantae > Streptophyta > Magnoliopsida > Malpighiales > Euphorbiaceae > Omphalea > Omphalea diandra. Next base: position 23,655 of record CATIWR010706917.1, on the reverse strand, counting down.
TAGTTCTCCAAATAAGGGAAGTTTGCTCCTCGTCATCATTTAGGTGGATCGAGATATTCTTTAAGAGATTCATTTTTCCAATAAATAAAGTTAGTAAAATATTAAATCGGTCATAATAATCAAACATAAAGGATAGAGTTTATACCTTTTCTCTTTAGCAAAGGTTTTTGGTGCGACCCACGTTCATCAAAGAACCTATTGCCCCCTACTATTGAGCCAGACGACTCCTTAATCCTTAATGCTTAATTCCCAATGAACCTTTGAACGTGTCTCTTACATGTAGGTTAAACTGTGCTCCACTCATTCACTAAATCCATCATGGATCTTGCCTTCCCTGTGTTATAACATTAGGGAGTGAATTTATATGGAAAGTGTTTAGGGTGGAAAGGTAGCGAATCAAAAAGTACTTATTTAGCTAGTCTTTCGTAGAGGAAGGCAAACTAAACACTACCCTAATCTTTGACTTAAAAGTCAGAGAAAGGAATGCCTTAGAGGATTGCCTATTAGACTATACAAAACTCTTGCATGATAACAGTGTTATTTAGAATAAAACTCTTCACCTAACATATCTTTATCAGACAACATCAAATCTTTATGGCATTCGGATGAAGCTAGGTGACAAGTAAATGGTAGAAGTTTAGGTAGTTGGTTATAATAAGGTGAAGAGGGAACCTAAGTCTGCATCTAGTTGCTCCTTATAAACCAATACAGTTTCCACATCTACATGATTAAGAGACCTATAACTTATTAGACACGCTAACACTTCATACTCTTTAGGTATCTCATGTAGACCCCTAAACTAGCCCATAACCTTCTAGATTCAAAACACTCTCAATCTTGCATAATCGGGTAATAGCCTAAGAGATTGTGCCTTCTAACCCCAAAAAACCTAATGTAAAATAAAGAAAATAGGTAATACCAGATAGTTAGGGTTTTTGCCTTAAGTTGTTTAACCTTCAAACCTAGAAAATGAATTAGGCAAAAAGAAGGTGGATAGAAGGAAAGAAAAAGAAAAAAAATGGAGGATTAATGGTGGTAGAAAGGCCTACAAGAGAAAAAAAAAAATTTAGAAAATATGAATAAATTGAAGAAAAGGGCCCCTTCTTATATTTGATTTTGGCATTGAGAATCATGACAGTAATAATTAGCAACATCGAAAAGATATGCCCTGAGGTATTAAATAAAAAGCAAAAAATAAGGGGTTAATTTTTTAGTGAAACCAAATGACAAACTTAAGAATACACATTTAAATTTTCTAAGGCAATTAAACAACCCAGGAATACGCAGTTAAATTTTCTAAGAAAAACCAAGCTACGCATTCATTCAAAAAAAAAAACCATAAAAGAGGAGAAAAAAAGAAGAACGAGCATCTGGAATACATCTTAATACACTGGACTAACATAAATGTCAAAGCACGATTGGTCAAAAGGGGGACTATCGATAGCCCTTAGCTAGTCAAACATTATTTATACGGGTAGCTTTTCAAAAGAATATAATCATAGAAGACATTTTATAGTGTCATTTGATAACATATCATCTAGTCAATAAGTCAATATAACATATAGTCCTTGATTTTAGTCAAGTAACATATGAAAAATCATTAACATATTTAATTTTCATATTTTTCAGATAATATAGTTAAAGAATAATTAAATCTCCTAAATCATGGAGACAATCAATACCTAAGCCAATAGCTACTATTTTTTAAGTATAACAGACACATCCAAGACAATATGTATATGTGTTAAGCTCTCATGCTACAATTTCAATCTCAATTCTTTTAATTCATTCTCTAAAAATTATTTTAAGTAGTTTAAGTATTAGAGTGGTTTTGGGTATTTCAATCCTCTTTTGCTTACATTTTTTATTATTCAAGTTAACCATAACCAAATACTATGGATCAAGGGTCATCTCTATCTTTGTCTATTGTTCTATTATATGAATAAGAATGTATTTTAAACTATTTAATACCAACTTTGTTAATATAATAATATTAATTATTATATTATATTTTACTATTATTACTAAAAGTATTTTAAAATTGCAATTATATAATAATTATATTATGAAATTATATTAATTATTATAATATATTAAAATTATTAAATATTTATTTATTATTTATATTACTTTATATTAATATTAGAATTATATTAATTGTTATTATATTATTCTATTAATTATTATTATAATACAAAATTTTTTAAAATCTAGAAATTGCCTAAATAAATTATGCTTTTCTTGATTTAAAAGAAAAGGGAATATATAAATTCTTAAAATATAAATACCTTTATTATATAATTAAATATTTATTTAGTTTTTAGTATATTAGAAAATATTGAACATTCTAGTTTTAATTTTTTATTTTGATAATAATAAACATTTTTAGAGCTATCAATATGTGTAAGTATTATTTGAGATAATAAATTCCTAGCTAAAACCATTTTAAGTTATATCTCAAAAAAGGCAAATGTGAAATTGATTCAAGAGAAAAGGGAATATATAGATTCTTAAACTATAATTACCTTTATTATATAATTAAATATTTATTCAGTTTTAGTATATTAGAAAGTACTAAACATTCTAGTTTTAATTCTTATTTAGATAATCATAAAAAATTTTAGAGCTATCAATATGTGTAAGTATTATTTGAAATAATAGATTCCTAACTAAAACCATTTTAAGTTATATCTCAAAAAAGGCAAATGTGAAGTTTTGAAATCTTTCAAGCTTTATGAGTTATTGTTAGAACTTTCTTAAGAAGCTCCCAAAATCTTAATGAAGATAATTTTGCAAGTATGAATACCTTAGAAAATATTTAAATAGCGTCAAGTTAAATTTGAAGAAGTGCAGTAGATTCCATGTCCATAAATAATGCTCATAGATAAGGATTCATGACTATCTAGATGAGGTCACACCTATCAAAGCTTCCAAATTTGAATGAAGTAAGTAAGTGGGAAAAGCCATCATATGGGATATAACTAATAACTATGGAATAAGTTGCATGGATTGTAGGAAAAGGATCTACACTACAAAATAAAGACTTTTAAAAGGCTTCATGTTTTGGTTTGGATTTAATTTTTATGCAAAAATCTAGATCATGCGAGTAGGATCTCATCACAAGTCTGTTGCTAGGGAAAACTTCTTGATTCATCTTGTTTCTCCCTTTTCTCAAGAAACCTATCTTTTAAAACTTAATGATGATTTGTTAAAGAGATCACCAACTCTTTATTGCTCTTTCTTGACTAAAAATATCAATAATTTTATTGAATATTTAAATAGAATTACAAGAGGGTACGAGTCCTTCTATAGGAAACTTCTTAACAAACATTCATCTTTAAATAATAAAAAATATTGCTGCTGTAGGAAATAATAATGCTACTACCTAGTTAATGGATAAAATATTTTAAATGAAAATTCTAAAATTTAGCTAAGAGATAAGATAGGAATGTTGAATTTAATGCTCATTACTACTATTGTTTGCTACTGTACTTCTTTCCAATAAAAGCAACTACAACATTACTCCTCTCTTAGACTAAGAGCTTGTCTTGAAGCTCAAATTCCTAAAGAAGAATGATAGGTAGTATTATAAAAATACTCAACCTAAGGAAGATAATCAGGTTATCATCTTGATTGATCCCTAATAAAGATACATCTCAAATCACTTGATTCACCACCTTACTTTAATAATCCAATTAAGGATGATCAGTAAAAGAAAAGGCTAAGGCGGTGCCACTTAATTGAAACAATGCTCTCTAAAAGGTACTAGTAAAAATTAGGTCCCTAATACTGATAATAGATTCTAGTAACCCATGTACACAAAAAAAAAAAAGAAGTGAGTGAAATAACACTATAAAGATGAGAAAAAGAGATGAAATGAGTATAATTAGAGAAGCAATTCATCACTACATAAAGAACTGATTTTCCCCCAACCTTAAGTAGTCCCTCTATGAAATCCATGGAAATATCAACCCATATTTGTGTTGGAATCAAAATGAGCTGAAGAAGACCAGATGGATGCAAATTTTCCCATTTGTGTTATTGACAAATACAACAATTTTGTATAAAGTCCCTAATAGAGGCCTTCATACCTTACTAATGGGAATTAACTTGGACGCTATGCAGGGTTTTTGAATAACTTCATGTGTGGAGTTATGAATACTAAAGATGATGGAGGGAATAAAAAAGGAATCAATCGGGATATATATTTGACCTTTATACATCACAAGTCCATTTATAAAAGCCAAATTGGAGTCTACAACTCCAGACTAAATTTTCTAAATAAGTGTCACCCACTCTATTGATTGTGGCATCTCTACCTTAATAAGGTGACTTAAGGATGTGCAATTCTATAAAGGAGCATAGACAATGCATCTGTGATGCGATTTATAGAGCTTGTCTTGTAATCCACCCTAAAATCAAACCTAAGCAACTTGCTCACTCAATGTTATTAGGGAGAAGTAACAAGTCACTACTTTAATAAGTGTTTGAGACTATTGTGATCAGTTTTGACAATAAAGGATCTTCCCTATAAGTAAGGTCTCTAATGTTGGACCACTTTAACTAACCTAATCAATTTGTGTTCATAGGCTAGCAATTTCAAATGTTGATTAGCTAGTTTACGACTGAAGAAAGCAATTGAGTGCATTTGTTACTATAAAATGATGACACTCCCTATTTTAGATGCATCATATTCAATTGTAAACTAAAGATCAAAGTTTGATAATTGCAAAATTGAAGTGATGGAAAGGGTATTCTTTAAATTTGTAAAAGTCATGTCAACTGCATTGCCCTAATGAAAGGCATTCTTCCTCAGCAAGTTGGTTAATAGGGGCAACCACCATGCCATAATTTTATACAAATTTGTAGTAGTATCTTGTCAATCTGAGAAACCTACATAGGGCCTTGGTAGATTTGGGCATGGGCCATTCCTTGATTGCTTGAATTTCATAATTGTCCATTATTACCCCCTCGTCATTAATGACATGTCCTAAGTAAAAGACTTGGTGCTCTCTAAAAGAGCACTTTAATTATTTAAGGAAGAGCTTGTATTGTCGCAATATCTTAAAAATAATCCTTAGATGACACTTGTGTTTCTATCCATGTTTTTACTATAAACCAAAATGTTGTCAAAGAATACTAAAAAAAATTTGCAAAGGTGGGATGAAATACCTCTTCATTGATGATTGGCATATGGATGAAGCATTTGTGAGACCAAACGACATAACTAAAAACTCAAGGTGGCCATGATAAGTTTGAAAGGCAGTTTTCTAAACATCTTTGGAAGCCATTCAAACCTAAAAGTACCCTAATCTTATATCTAATTTTGTGAAATAAGCTCATCCAACAACTCATCCATGATAGGGGCAGGAAATTTATCCTTGATAGTCTGATTATTAAGTTCCTTATAGTAAGCATAAAACCTTCAAGTACCGTCATGCTTTACCACTAACAGGATTGGTGAAGAAAGAAGGGAACAACTAAGGCGGATGATCCCTTATTCTAGTATTTTAGCACATTGCCTTTCTATCTCACATTTATACATATGTGGGTAGTGATATAGCCTTAGAGTGATTTGATGATTGCTCGCTCGAGAAGGGGGAAGTCCTTTAGGTTCTTAGAATACATCTAAAAATCAGTAAGGAACCTTTCCATGGTTATTGCATATGTCATTTCATTTTAAAGCACATGCACTTTTAGGTGTCTTGCCTTCTTCATTACACCCTACCAAGTGACTTGCTTTCTATTCAAATGGAAGATCATCATTAAATCCCATAGGATTAAGCCTAGAGTGGTCAACCATTTTACCCTAAGAACTATATCAAGTTCCCTATAAGAATAACATAAACAAATCAGTAAAGAAGAATTTAGAATTGAATTATATTTGGACTTCTTTATAGATGCTTAGGCTGTGTATTTTTTACTGTTTGCTATGGCTACTTGCATGCTCGATTTAATCTCCATTGCAGTTCTCATTAGAGAGCAACTTGTTTAGTTATAAAATTACGTGTGCTTTCTGAATAAAGAAGGATAAGCATTGGTTTCTTTATTACCTATGCTTGCAACTATATAGTTTGAGAGGTTTTTATTCTAGTAATTGCATTAAGAGAAATCTTGGGTTCCAATAAAGAGGGTCATCCTCATCTTCTTCTTGTTCATCCACTAGGAGGCAAAAAGTTTGTTTCATTAATCCCCTACTAAGTAAAGTTCATCACATTTAAAACACTGTCTATTTGCCCTACATTTCGCCATCTCTTCCCTATTCAAATGCTTAATAGAGGGTTCAACAATATTTTTTCCCACACTAGAAGTTGATTTGAAATTGTTGCTTATCCGTGGTTTCTCATTTATAGTTCTAGTTTATTTGAGGTTATTTAGTTTGCCTAATGGATTGTTTGTCAATAGGGGGTCCAAATCCAAGAAGGCAGTGATGTTTAAATTGGATCCAACTGAGCCTAGGTTCTTCCTACTTTAATTTATAAAACTAAAGCTACACCTCCTCTACCATGTGGAATATGGCTAATCCTACCTTATTGCTATCCCTTGTCTATTAGTTTTTGAAAAACTATTAACATCTATGTAATCATCGCAAAGGATCTCTATTCCAGCATGCTACATTTAGGAATAATCGTGGTTCCCTAAGTAATAATATATTGCTTACCAGACAATTTTGCCAAGTTTGTTTGGCGACTGCTTGTGGTTATAACCCCTTCTAAACTCTCTTCCTTGCTGGAAAAATACAATTCCATCAAACGCCTCAATTCTCAAACATTATCCTTATCTGACACATCTCTTTATTGTGTTTCCACGAGTTTATGCTCTAGATCACGAACCTTAGTCTTTAATTGCTCAAAGTCACCCATGACGAGTTACTCTTATACTAAATTATTAAGGGTTTATAAGTAAAATCTTGTCATAAGTCAATTAACAGGGAAAACTTGTTAATTCTTCTTGTTTCTCCCATTTCTAGAGGAGCCTATGTTTTAAAACTTAATGGTGATTTGTTAAAGAGATCACTAACTCTCCTATGCTCTTTTTTAACTGAAAATATTGATAATTTTATTAAATGTCATATGCTCTTTTAAATAAAATTACAAAAGGGTAAGTGTTCTTTTTTAGGAAAACTTAATAATAAACATTCATCTTTAAATAGAAAATAATAATGCTGCCACTTGAATAATAGATAAATTATTTTAAATGGAAATCCTAAAATTTCACTAAGAGATAAGATAAGAACACTGAATTTAATGCCTATTACTACTGCTTTTATTTGCTATTATACTTCTTTCTAATAAAAGCATCCACAACACTTGAAATGAGAATCTATAATTGTAAAAATAAAGAAATGGCCTATGTTTTTAAGTAAACAAAATAATGTATATATAACCATTAGAAATTACACAGTAAGAATATTCGTGGTTGTAAACAAATGATTTCATAATTATGAAACTAAATTTATGATTATAAAAATCATAATAAATTTTAAAATAACTTTTTAAATGTTGAGATAACAAATAATTAATTCAAATGTTAAATTATAAAAGTAGACTTTGGATATTCTTTTGAAAGTTTTGTTTTAAAGGCAAAATAATTTCATTAACTTAAGAAACAGGTACATCATCATGCATTAGGTTCCTAACAAAATGGGGACCCTCATGCCAAATAGAAGGACTAACATGAAAATAGGTTGCTTTTGCAAGAGCATCCGTAACCTTATTTGTTTGTCATTTAACGAAGCCAACATTGGCATTATGGCAAGACTGGAGAATTAAACTATAAACATGCTAAGTATTACTAAATTCAGTCATATCAGATAAGAACAAATGTAAACCATCCACCATCATCTTTGCATCTGTCTCAATTTGGATATTAGCTAAAGATTGAGACTTAATGTAACTATAAGCCTCTTTTAAACTAAAGGCTTCAACAATATATGATGAATAAAGAATAGGAATAGACTTTGAAGAGTAGTGCACGACACCACTTGGATGGTCTCGCAAAACAAAGCCAAAATCCATCATAGCTCTTGATGTAATGGTTAAAGTATTTATATTTAATTTAAGCATGTCCATACTAGGACAAGTCTAATGCTCTATAACACGGTGTTAGTGAATATTTCGAGAAGAAATAACATTTTCATTAGTTATATGGTAATGTTGAAGACAAACCATAGAATTATACATGCATTTGTCATGGGAAACAAACTCTTTATTCCACAACCAATGATTACATTGTTTCCATATTGCCCATATCTCCATACAAATTCATTCCATAGTAATAATACCAACATTATACATATAAGCTCTAATCCAATCCTCAAAGATAGATTCATGGGCATTGACAATCAATATTTCAAGAGTACACCAACATTGGGATGTAAAAATATAGTTTGCAAATTGATGCATACGATGTTCTCTACCTCGTCATAAAAAATGCACCATGTGAAGACCTTTAAGGAAAAGCCTCTCTCCAGTGGGTAAAACATCACTATAAACCTTCCATATGAACATCTTTACCTTAAGAGGCAGCCAAAATTTCCAAAATTGAGTCTAGTTTAAATCAACATTATCACCACCTATGTGTCAACAATGAACAAATGTCATTTTATACCTAGATCGGACCAAATAGCATCCCTTTCAATCAAAATGCCATAATAATGTATCCTCCATATTATCATTACCTACCAGCAAACCAAGAATGGCTAAAACATCATCCAACTTAAAAATCTTATACAATAATTCCACATCCCATTCATGACAACCTGAGATCCACAAGTTTTGAACTTTCATACTCTCTAACCCTACTCTTCGAGTTGTGACATGTTTAAAGTGAGTACCATTAAGAACCCAATGATCATCTCAAACAGTAATTGTAGAACCATCTTTAATGCACCATCTATACCCTTCTATAAGAACTGGCCTCACTTTATAAATGCTCCTCTAAATAAAACTCAAGTTAAAACCCATAACAGCTATAAAAAAATTCCCATTAGGAAAATATTTATCTTTGATAATCCAACAATAGAGAGCATTGAGATTGGAAATAAGATTCTAGGCTTACTTACTGAGCATAACTAGATTAAAGGATTAAAGGTGTTTAAAACCTAATCCTCCAGATTCCTTCCAACAATAGAGACTACTCCAAAAAGCCTAATGAATACACTTCTTACTTGCAGGACTAGAACCCTACAAAAAATAATTCATCATACATTATATCTCCTCACAAAAAGTCACAGGTGAAAGGAACGTGCTCATACAGTAAGAGGGGATAGCTTGAGCAATAGATTTATTTATAATCTCTTTACCTGTTTGAGAAAGCAAATTCTTGTTCCACTTAAACAAATTATGCCAAAACCTCTTATGCAGAAAACTAAAAATAGCCATTTTTACCCCTGCTTATAAGAGAAGGAAGACCTAGATATTGACAAGTGTTAAGAGGTCTCTAACTCTAAGGATACCTTTTATACCAAGCTACAGATTTTGATCCATATTATTAGTAAAAAAAATTCTCGACTTTTAAAATTAATAACCTAACTAAAATCCACTTCAAATCGATGAATTATTCTCTACATGGCCCTACACTCATCAAGAGAAGCTTTAAAAAAAGAAAAGACTATCATTTGCAAATAAAAGATGAGAAATAGTTTACACCTATGCAAATCACCATAACTTTTTGTTTTTTTAATCAGAGCAGACAAACACTTAGCACATAAGATAAACAAATAAGAGGACAATGAATCATCTTGTCTCAGACCTCTCTTAGGAATAATAGGACCCACCTTAACACTCTTCACTAACACATGATACTTGACATAAGTAACATAATGCATAATCAAATTAACCCATTGAAAAGGAAAATAAAATTTAATCCTAACAAATTTAAGGCAAGACAGTTTAACACAGTTATACGCTTTACTAATATTAATTTTAAAAGCAATATCCCCACTTTTACCTCTCATTCTTCATACTATGAATAACTTCAAAAGTAGTCACCACATTATCAATAATAGATCTTATTGTCACAAATACAAATTGCTCCTCCAAAATACTAATAGACAAAGTTCTCTTTATCCTATTAGCCAACATTTTAGCAATAATCTTATACAACACATTACAGAGAGCTATAGGCCTAAGATCCTTAACAAATTTTGGATTATCTTTTTTAGGGATCAAAGTAATAAGACTATCATTTTGGCTCACAGGAAACATAACACACATCAACTAATCATCATAAGAATTGAAAATATTTATACCAATCACAGGCCAAAAATGTCGAAAGAAGCTAGATTGATATCATTTGGACTTGGAGACTTGTCAGGATGCATCTAAAAGACTACTTTTCAAAACTTTTCATAAGGGAAAGCCTTCAGTAACATGTTATTGTCATCAGTCGAAATCCTTGCACTCAGGTAGGTAACATCAAGTTTGCTATCAGACCCATCCAAGGACAATAAGTGACTAACATAATATGATACCATCTCATTCAATTAATTTTACTCCTTTACATAGGTCCTATCATCACACCTTAATTTTGTAATTCGATTTGTCCTCCTTTTAGCATAAGCAGATGCATGAAAAAAATCTACTGTTACAATCACCACCCTACAACTAAAATTTTTTATCATGCTGCTTCTAGTAACTTTCTTATTGAGCCAAGATATTGTTAATATTTGCTTGAATTCTACCAACCTCCAAGTGCTCATTAGTTGCACTAAAAGACATAGCAATAATAATATTAGCTTTAGCCTTAGAGATTTTATCTTGAAACATCCATTTAAAATTATGACCCCATTTCTGTATAGTCCCTATGTAAATCCTCAATCTGCCCAAAAGAGCCTAACCAATGGAGGACTCTCAAAAATGCCTAACCACCTCTTTAAAATCACCCTAAACTAACCAAAAATTTTCAAAACAAAATTCACAGCCCTTCATATTATGAACTTGCCTTTTCAAAGTCAACTGAATGGGATGATGATTATAAATTGTAAAAAAAAGACACCATAAGCTAGCTTTCAGAAATAAATCCAACCAAACACCGATCCAATCTTTCCTCAACAAAAGCATTTACACCCCCTACCCTTTTCTCAGGTAAAATTATACCCTTCCAAGTAAAGGTCAATCAATTCATAATCAATGATAGTTTTTATAAAACCCCTCATTAACCATTCTAGGTGACGATGAGTGCCATTTTTATTAGTTGGACTAAGCAAGTCATTATAGTTATCAATTACACACTAAGGTAAAAAAGATTTACCCTTTAATCCATGAAGTAAGTCCTAAGAAATATGTGATTTACTCCTATCAGGCTGCCTATAATACTCTATACATCTCTAAGGAATTGAATCCTCCCCCAAAATATAGACATCAATATAAAACTGAGAAAAATTCAAGAGAGAAACAAAAATAGAATTATTCCATAAGAAATCTAAATCTCCACTTCTACCCTCCTTATCCATATAAAAACAACTAGAATAACCAATAATATGTTTTATTTCTTCAATTTTATTAACATTGACAAGAGTTTTCAATAAGAAAAATAAAAGCAGGCTTATAAGATTTTATCAAATCTTTAAGTGCTAATATTGCTCTCAAGTTGCCTAGGCCCAAGTCGTTCCAACTAACACCTATGATTGCTCCTGGTGGGGCCTCACCAAGGACCTTGCCAGTAAAAAATTTCCAATGTGTTGAGCACTAACAAGCTGTAATACTTCACTATACCCTACTCATACTGACATAAATAACATTTGCTTCATCTTGAATAAAGCCCACTGTTTGTTTTGCTGTCCATTTTCTTTTCTTGTTTTAAACTAAATCCATCCCATTATCTTCATCATCTAAAACCTCTATTAGGCTTAACCCATTAATCTTCAAATTGTTAACAACCACTACCCCACTTTTTTTTAACAAACATGGTAACATGATTATCAGGTGTTAGTGGTATAAAATTATCTCCACTAACAATGTATTTTGATGGGAAACATGTTGACTTCCCTCCATAAAATCTGCATCAAGATTTGTACTACTATAATTATCTCCACCAACCTCTTCCCCATCATTAGGTAGCCATCGATCTCTACCATAACCAAGCACCTTTTTTGTCTTCGCTTTTAACTAAGGTCCCCACTCTCTCTTCAATGAACTAACAAATTGATTAAAATTTCTTGGGCAATAATTTTTCATATGCTCAAAAAGCCCACAAATGAAACAAAAGTAATTAATTGGTTAATATTTGAATTGAACAACACTCATTGACCATTGCTTAATCTGATTTTCTTTTATCGTTTTAATGGAATCCTATAATCAACTTGGACACAAACTAGTGTGTAGCTCTTCCAGAAGCCTTCATTATTACTAGAATCATACTCCAAAAATTCACCCACAAAATTGCCTAATTGTTTTCCAACATTAATGGACATATAGCCTTTAGAAGATAATGGATTTGAATCCAAACAGCCACATAATACAAAAGGCATCATAAAAGGAACCTCTAGAGATGATGTAAAAATGGAATAAATTTGTCAAAACATCCAGGTCCTGCCTTTGAAAACCCTTTTCAAATCAAACATATGGTAGAACTAGAATAAGTAGAGGTTTTTTTTATAGCTCCTTAATACAAATCCCCTACTTGGCCTCCATAAGCTAGCCATTCTGTATTTCATAGTGTTGAAGTTAATTGAGCAATTCGTCAGAAGCACCCAATCAAGCAAAATTTTGTGAAACCCTATCCGTCCTAACTACCACAATCCTCCAAAATTAGCTTCTCCTTCTCTTCAGTGTTCAATGAAAGAGTAGCAATACTGTCCTTAATAACCATAAAAAGAGTAGCAAGACCATCCTCCATAACCATAAAAAGAAAGCCCAGACCTTCACCAAAATAAGAGAAAACCCAAACTCTCTACCAAGGAGAAAAACTTAACTCTTAATGAGGGAGAGAATGATATTCTTTTGAAAATTAAATAATAATTTTCAAATGCTATTTGGGTGGAAATCAAGATGAAGCAATAATTTATAAAATTTATGACATTATTGTAAAACTTTTATAGTTTGAGAAAAAAACTACTTATAATCTTTATTAAAGATTAATTAATATACCAATAGCATATCTTATAAAGTAGATTCAGTGTATTTAAAAGTGTACATCTATTACTTGTAAAAAATAGATTCACCCATAACTTAATTGAGTACGTAAAACCCTCAAATTTGATCTTAATTAGAGAACGTAGGTGATTGGTGTCAAACTTTTATAAGTTAAACTTTCAAATTTTCCACCTCTTTCCTTTTTTTTTTTTTGAAAAATATTTTTAAATTTCATATAAATTTGAAGTTTTATCAAAGTATTAACTTGTTTTTGAACTAGTAAAAAAAATTTAAAAAATTAAAAGAATTAGAGGTATCAAAATTTGAACCACTAATCTTATCACTATGAAACATCATTCTATCCCTAGAGTGTTGTTAAATAGACAAGCCAAAGAGTAACGAGATTTTTTTTAAAAATACAATGTCAATTATTCTTGTGCTAGAATAAAATTTAGAATGAAAAATAAGTTTTCTTTTAAAATGAGTCAATTTTTTTTATATATAAAATTATAAATTGTTTAAGTACTTAGTTCTTTATGTAATGAGAAAGATATTAAACCACCTAACTGGGTTAGTAAAATTCTTATATGTTTTGCCTTTTTTTTTTAAAAAAAAGTTTTAGGATTGCAAATGATAATTATTTATTAAGGGTGTATTTGATATAAATGAATTTTTATAGTTTTTATGAAATTTATTTAAAAATTTATATTTTTTGTATTTGGTATAAATAAAAATTTATTTCACTAAATCCTTAAAATTAGTTAAAATTAAATTAAATTCTATAAAATTCAATAAAATTTTCAAATAAATTCTAAAGTTGTAAAGTTTTTTCAATATAAGTTTTTCAAATGATAAAAAATATCCCTAATTAAAATACAATTTTCTACTATCTTTTTTCTTGTCTACTCTCTCTCTATTTTTTTATTTTTCTATTTGTATTTATAAAAATTTAAAAAAGTAAAACAAATATATTTTTATAAAATAAAATAATTTATTGAATTCTATACTTAAATAAAACGTAAAATTTATTTCATTGAAATAAACTATATTTTTATTTATATTACATCAAATATAAAAATTTATTAATAAATAAATTTTATGAAAAATTCATTATTAATGAAGAGAATTTTAAATTATAATTGAATAAAAATTTATGTAAAAATATTTTAAACTTCAACTCTTTCATTGAAGAGGTGAAGTATCAATATTTTTGTAACATATCGATGAGATCAAGCAAGTCAGCTTATACTTTCATTTTTCATATAGACTTAAATACAGATAGAAAAAATTATTTAAATTTTAGAATGTTTATTTTGAAAAAAAATCTCTGTATAAAGCTTTTCTCTATATGCAAAATAAAACTTTTAAATAAAAAATTTTATCTACGTTATAAAAATTAAATTATTAACAAAGTTATATACAATTTGATCTACGAGCTCAAATGAGCTAAATTTTATATAATTCACATTTAATTCATTAGTGATACCAAATATTAAATTCAAGCTTAGCTCAATAATAATAATAATAATAAAACTAACATGCAAGCTCACGTTCCACATGAAAATAATTTTTAAAGTTATAAGCAATTTAGTACGCAAACATTAGAGATATTATGAAAACAAAAATAAAAATCCTACATAAAACCAAAGTTAAAAACATGCAGTGCATTTTTTAAAAAAAGCGTACCATATTTTAAAAGCTAAAAAGTACTACTTTCGGACTAGGGTATAAACAAATTGAGATAACTCATAAATTACTCAAATTTAATTCAAAAAACATTCGAAATTGATTTAAAAATAATCCAGCAGAGCTCGAGTTTAAGCTACTCGAGAGTGAGTCAAATTCAAATATTAAAATAATCGACTTAAGAGACTCACAGACCTAATTGAACTTAAATAATATTACGTAATTTTATTAATTTATCCTTTCACATGTCATATTTATAATATTACCCAATCAAATACAATTCATTCATATTTAATCGAATTTATTCAAACTTCATTGAACTTGTTTGAGCTAAACTTTCAATTTACAAAATTCATAAAAAAATTATATAAATAAATAAGTCTAATCAAATTGAGTTCGAATATTCTTGTATTAGACTGAGTTCGAGCTTGAACTGCAATTAGTTATCATTTAATAATGTCTAAGTAATTTAGTAAAAATTATGACTATTATTTAATAATTGCCATTAATGCTAGTCTTCTTATATTCATTTTTTTAAAAAATCATTTAAAAAAAACCTAATTATCTGACTTATTATATCATGATAAATTTTCTCCAAGGTTAATGAGTAAGGAGCTCAAGTCAGGTCCAACAAACCCTCTAAAAAAATCTCATAGAAACAATACTTTAAACCAACTATTGCTTTTATCATATAACTAATTATTTGTTTAAGAACATGATTTTCTAGAAATTTTTATAATTTTCTGTAAAGTACAAAGAAATAATTATATAAGGCACCAATAATATAATCATAATTGTTTGTTTTAAGAAATCATAGAAAAAATGAAAATAATATGGAAAAGGCTAATTTCCTTCATGGCATTGTTCATGTATTACGAAGAAAAGTATTTTTTACTATTAGTGAAAATATTTTTTAAAAAACTCAAAACTTGTAGAGTCCCCCACCATCTTCCATCGAGAGACTTTGTTATTCTTACATGAGAGGATAGCCTGCCAAACCTCTCTTTCTCTCTCTTTTTCTATATATATATATATACACATTCATTTTTGTTGCAAACCCATTTTCTCTCTTGCATCTCTCTCCCTCTTCCTGTGACAGATAAAATCTTTTTATTATTGCTGTCATTTGGCCATATAAATATATCATTGAATCAACAGACAGTAATTGCAAATACAATACAACGAGAGAGGGAGAGAGCAGAAAAAAGGGCCTCTCTCTCGCCCTCTTTTCTTCTTATGCATCCTCTCAGATCTTAGCTTCTTTCTGCTTACTCGTCCTTTGGTAAATTTTCCATAAAAAAATCTTGCTTTTCAATATTTATATATATATATATATATTATTGTTTTTGGATCCTGTGTTCTTTTCTTGTCAATTTTGATCTTCCTGTTCTTGCTTTTTAGGAATTCTGGATCTTTGGTTGATCCATATTTGATCAGTTGAAGGTCTTATTTATGCTTTTGGATTGAATCCTAGAGTACTCTTAAAAACCTCTAAATATCAAGCTTTGTTTTATTTCTTTCACAAGGTATTGTTCTCTTTGTTCAATCGGCGTTCAGATATCTTTAACTGGATTGTTTTTATCAACTTAATACTGTATTCTATGTTGTTTGAAATATCTCATGCCAGTGGATATTGGGCTTTATTTTGTTCTGGTTGCATCCAATTCTGTTCTGCAATTTAGATCTGGTGTTTGATTGCGCACTGCTAGAAATGTTCTATTCTTTGATGAGATGTTTGGTTTTTAAGTTTAATGGCTTTGTTTTTCATTTGTTGGGGAACTTTATTGATGGGATTTATATCCAGAAATGGACATGGAGCTTGGAAAGCTATTCATTGGTGGGATTTCATGGGACACAAATGAAGACCGTCTTAGGGAGTATTTTCAGGCATTTGGTGAGGTCGCGGAGGCTGTCATAATGAAGGATCGAGCCACAGGTCGTGCTCGCGGCTTCGGTTTTGTCGTTTTTGCAGACCCCGCTGTTGCTGAGAGAGTTGTGATGGAAAAGCATCTAATAGATGGTAGAAATGTGAGTTATGACTTTTAAATTCTCAACCTATTGCATTTGGATCAATGTTGTTTCACTACTTCTGTTTCTAGTTCAATCATTTGTTTCAAAAGGTCTAAAACTTTGGATCATAATAATGCTCTTGTGGCATAAAATAGGATGACAGCAACAGATAATTGACGATGCTCTATCAGTTACCCGCCAATTAAATCATTTGCTTTTGCTTGTGGAGTTGGTAGAGGTCTTGTGTTGGCTATATGTCACTGTTGGACAACTCAAATATCCTGAAAAGTGTATGTTCAGCAGTCTTCAGCAAATAGGAATCAAATATGAACTCACTTTGGCAATCTAGATGCAGACTAGAAATAAAAATAAGGGTTTCCAACAATAGTATGCATTTCTGATTTTAGAAATGATGGATCTTGTTTTGGAAGGAAATAAAATGTGTCAATTCAATTGAAAGCCACAGTTTGGTATCAATGAAAAGTTGTAATTAATCTCATTCAATAAGATGATGCTAATGACAATAATTTAATCAATTTGAAAATTTGGGGCTTAATCATTTACATATAAAGAAAATGTCTGTCAGATTCTTTGTTGGATACCTTAATCTGGAGGGGTGGCAACTGGTTATGGTTTCTTGAAAGTTGTTGAGCTTCTGGACAGTTCCATGTGGCCTTTACAACTGTGTAGATATGCATCACGAATGATAAATTTTAAGTAAAATATGAGATCTCTTAATCTTTATTTTTAGTTCTCATATAAGCTTTATCTATATTACTGTAGGGCTTCATAATGGCATAATCCCCATTACTGAAAAATTGCTGTAATATTCAAGAAGAAAAGACTGAGAAGACCTGGATTTTGACCCAATTTCTCAGTTCACGATCTATACTCGTTTTGTAGCAATGTCTTTGTATTTTACAGGTCCCCAGCAATTGGTTCTTGTATTATCGTCTAGGAAGATCAAAATTTTGTATTGTTTGTGATCATGGAAATATGTTGTAGACTTCTCACTATAAAACTTTTGGTTTTCAGGTTGAGGCAAAGAAGGCAGTTCCCAGGGAGGATCAAAACATTCTGAACAGAAGCAACATCAGCAGTGTACATGGATCACCTGGTCCAGCTCGTACAAAGAAGATATTTGTAGGAGGTTTAGCATCTACAGTCACGGAGACTGACTTTAAGAAGTACTTTGATCATTTTGGAACAATTACAGATGTTGTAGTTATGTATGACCACAACACTCAAAGGCCAAGGGGATTTGGATTTATTACTTATGATGCAGAGGATGCAGTGGATAAAGTGCTGCACAAAACCTTCCATGAACTCAATGGTAAAATGGTTGAGGTCAAGCGGGCTGTCCCCAAAGAATTATCTCCAGGGCCAACTCGTAGCTCATTGAGTGGATATAATTGTGGTCCAAGCAGAGTTGGTAGCTTCTTGAATGGTTACTCTCAGGGATATACTCCAAGTTCTACTGGAGGACTTGGTGTTAGAATGGATGGTAGGTATAGTCCTGTTGCTGTTGGTCGGAATAATCTTTCTCCATTTGGTCCTGGTTTTGGGATGGGGCTGAATTTTGAGCAGGGGTTGAATAACGGTTATGGAGGCAATTCAAATCTTAGCTCTAACCTTGGCTATGGGACACTCAGCCCATCTTATAGTGGAAGTTCAAGCAGGTATGATAGTCCTATTGGGTATAATGGAGGCAATGGTGGACATAATTCTGTCTTAAATTCGACAGCTCGAACATTGTGGGGCAATGGAAGTATTAATCATGTTTCAAGCTCCACCAATTCTGACACTTCTATGGGTTCTGGAACTGTGAATTCAGCAATCAGTTCTTTTGGCAGTATTGGAGCACTTTGGGGTTCCTCTGCTAATTCTGAACAAGGTGGAGTTGCTGGCTCAACCTATACCAGTGGCAGTCTTAGTTACATTAGTGGGGATTTTAATATTGGTCTAGGAGGGGGTGAGCATGGAAGAAACAGCGGAAAAAGTGGTGCTTCAGTTTCATTACATGGTGCATTTCATGATGGTTATGATGGACCTTATGCAGGTATTTATGGAAATGGCTCATTGTATGAGTATTCTACTTGGCGATCTTCACCTTTAGAGCTGGAGGGGTCTGGCTCATTATGTTTTGGGCTTAGAAATGCAGCTTCAGATGTTGTGGCAAAAAATACTGCTGGTTATGTTGGTGGTTATAGTGTTGCAAGTAGACAAGCAAATAGAGGTATCCATCTTAGTATTTCTTTTTTAAGTTTTCTTTGCACAACACCATACGCAAGAAAACAAGGTGCAGAAGTGTACACATTGGCCTCTTTCACTAGACAGTTCTTATAATCATTTCACATGTTAATTCCAATATAATAGCCGAGTTGATTTTAGCAATTACATATTGAGTCATTCATTTACTTAAGAAAGAAAGACCACTCAAGTCTAGCTTGTTCTCTCTTTATTGTGTAATTCTGTAATTCTATTAGTTTTCAATTGTGTACTTTGTGACCGTTACGTTAGACTAATTGTTTGTTCATTGCGTTTAAACTAATCATTTAGGCTCTTGCAACACTATTAGTTGCTAGAGCTTGATGCATGAAACTAAGACTCCATTTTTTTTGCAAAAGATAACTTGTCTGAAGAAAATATTTTTTTATGAAAATATTTTGTGAGAAAATCATTGTCCAAGCAACATATTTCTTGATGTTTGGAATACAATAAGAAAAATATTAATTTTCTTTTGATTTATAACATAGTTATTAAAGGTGCAAGGCATATTAAGGTGCTAAGGGGTCCTGGAGTCTAGACATGAGGTGCAAAAATTAGAAAAAATTATAAATTCATCATTAGATTACTAGCACAGTGATATAATATTATAACTATTAATATTCAATACTCATAAATAATAACAACAAAAAAACATACACATAAAAAGAAAATTTAATAGAAGTTTCAAATCTTAAACATACAAGCCTCTTAAATTTACTAAAGACTTGAAATTTTAAACACCCAAAAATCCTTAGCTTACTAATAATACTAAATACTAAGTTCTAACACTTATCAATTATGAATTGTTAAAGCAAAACACAATTAGACAATCATCATCAAGGTCAATATTGTCTTCTTCTTCATCATCAAATTGATCATCTCCAATATTCTCTTCTTCTTCTTCATATTCTTCATCTTCTCGAATATCATCTTCTTCCTCATCTCTAACTCTTTTTTTTTTTTTTCTTTTTTACTGCTGGAGCAAACTTATTTGTTTTCGCATTTTTTTTTGAAATAATTAGGTGTGGTAAGATCTATTAAAAGTTCTTTTTAATTTTAATTAATAGTTCAGATTTACCCACACATAAAACTAAAAAAAAAAAAAAAAAATGTAAAGATTGTCATAAAGGAGCGCCCTTAGGGTATCTTGCTTGAGACCTAAGGTACTTGCCTTTGTAACAACGTCCGCCTTTAGTTTTCCAAAGCCTAAAGGCTGGCGCTTGGCGCGCCTTTAACAACTGTGATTTATAAGATTACAACAAAATTTAGAATATAAATATTAGATATTTACCCTATTTCTTATTCAATATAAGAAAAAATACATTAAAAATAACAATTTTTGTAGGTGCCACGCATCTTCGGTGACCGCCATCGGTTAATAATGATTAGTGATGGATATTGATAGTGAAAGATGAGTGTATGTGTTTATATGATTTATTTTTCATTTGGATAAGTTTATTAAAATTTGAAAAATGACTTTTCATTTTCAAAACAAGAAATTTTTTTGAAAAGTTACTTAGTTTTCCTTTTGATTGGGAAAAAAATTTTATGTTGATCAATTTTTTTGGATGTACCAAACAGAGGAAAATTTGAAAAATGTTTTCTTGAAAAATATTTTTCGTGAAACAAACGGAGCCTAAATCTTCATTAGAGACTTCATAATCTTTTTGCTTAGCTACTTGGTCATGCATATGAATTGACACGTGCGTGAAATTTCAGGCTGATGGGCTCATTTTGCTCCCTCACCCTCTGCCTTATGCACTGGGAAGTGAGGATACTATTTTGAGATATTTTTTGCAATTTTTGAATCTCTTTTCATCTAGTATGTTCTGAAGAATAGTTATTTTTTTCCATTTCACCCGTTTTGGGATATGTAGTCTCAAAAAATAATCTTACCTCTGCTGCATGTTAATTGCAAATTAATATAGACTAGAGTTTATTTCATTTTTCTTGAAATCTAGTGAATTTGGGATTTGATGAATGCGCTTTGGACCATATATACTCTTCATTTCCATTCAAGTGTGTGTGTGTG
The DNA here is from genome assembly GCA_949677035.1 of Omphalea diandra. Lineage (NCBI taxonomy): Eukaryota > Viridiplantae > Streptophyta > Magnoliopsida > Malpighiales > Euphorbiaceae > Omphalea > Omphalea diandra. The sequence continues at coordinate 2,583 of CATIWR010706917.1, read as the reverse complement.
TGTGTGTGTGTGTTACGCTTCATTTAGATGATATTTCACTTGTACCCTAATTATCAGCTGCATGTTACTATGGAAATTAACTGTCCCCCTGTTTTTGTAATCTGCACTGTTTATTACTTTGTGAGAACCTTAGTTAATGCTCTGTTTGGATAAAAGACATGGTTTTATTTCAAATTGTTTGGATGAAAGTCTCACATTCTTTAACTGATTAAATCCTTTGAATGCAGACAAGTTATTTAAGGTTCATTTGATATTTCACCTTTTATATAGGCATTTTGAACCAGTCATATAAAATTTGATTCAAATTCGTGAACTAAATCTGGGATTCATGTATTTAATCAATTACTGAAAGTCTGCATTATCGATATCTTGCAATGCATGTCCCTCTATCAAGTGCAATTTGAAGCTGATAAAATGATTTTTGTGGAGTCAAACCAGTTACGCCAATTTATTGATATCGTATTTACGATTTGACATGCTGTTGGTATTGTCTGTTTCAGGGATTGCTGCCTAGGATGTTTACAATGTGAATGTCAAGAGTTTATTGTAGGTGAAGTATATTTGATTAAGTGAAATTCGTACAGTTCTGTGTCCAGATGTTTCAACTTATATGAGAACTTAACTAGAGCTAATCAGTTTGCCTGTTTTGCTGAATTTATCATAGAGTGCAGTCGCGAGGAATTCCGTCTAAGGTTTGAGCTTTGAGGTTTTATGATATAGGTTTTTCTTTCTTGGAATTTGATTAAGATGTAAAATCAGATTGCGGGGTATATGCAGACTTAACTGTGTCATGCATCACTGTTGACAAGTGATGCACAAAAGAATGAACTTTTTTTTTTCTTTTGAAATTTTCTTCCCACTATTATGGGTTCAATTCTTTCCCTTTTCCTGCTGTGATACCAGCAACTTGCAGGTTCGGCAAGTCTGTATGTTGTTTCTGTTATGATTCCCCTTTATTAGTTTTTTCTATCAGCTGATTGTAAAAGATATTTGATTTACTATTGTGAAACTCTTGAGGGATGGTCATCTGACCTTCTGAACAAATAACTACAGAACGAGTTATTATATAGTGATTCATGTTTATTGCCCATGTTAGAGAAAGTCTCTAATCTCTTAGTTGCACAGAGATTTATTATCTTTTATACCCTCTTTACTGATATGAAATATTTAATCTTTATTGATCATGTTTCTGGGGAATAATGGATGCCAGGCTGCAACTATGCGTTGGATCTTTTTTGGACTTGGATGGCTAGGATTATTGAGTGTTATGTTTGAGTAAATGATTTTAAGTAAGGGAATCTTTTTTACTTTATATTATTTGATTTTTTAAATTAGTTTGATGAAACAGATTAAATTTATTCATGAACGAAGAAAACAAATTGCTTGAAGTGAATTTTGAGCTGACGTCATTTTATTAAGTTGACACGAAGCCACATGACACTTTTGATATGTCCCACAGAAACTGTAAGTTGCTTGGGGCATATAATGAAGATAGTGCAGCAGAACTGATACCTCAATTTCCTGAACGAGTGGTCATTTTGGCCTCTTATCCAGATGTCCATAAATTACAGAAAAGTTCAATTTTGGATGGGTGCCAGTCCCCTTCGACCCCTAGAAATAGGCCTATCGAAATGTCATTCAGTACTGGTCGACCCATTTTTCTTGTGAGTGCTTCGTGCATCATCTACCCTCCCTCTTATTGGTAGATGAAGATCTCTTGGGGGGACCCTCCAAGAGATCTTCATATACCAATAAGAGGGAGAGTACTTGCATGCTCAACATCTGACCAGTTCTCAAAGCTAGTGTCAGCCTGAGCGCACAAAAAAGCATAATCAAATGAAAAAAAAAAAACATGAAAATATATTATCAATTTCAATTTCTGAATTTAAATAATTACTTATCAAGTATTGAATAATTATTTATAATATATTATTATTCTATATTATGTTATAAAAAATTATGATATCAAAAAAAAAAAAATAAATAAAAAAATAAAAAAATTAATTGTTGTATAAAAAGACATTCTAAATAGAAAGTTAAAAATTTTAATAGTTAAAATTTTAAATAAAAAGTTAATATCATGTAACAAAAATTCATTAAAGAATACAAAAATTAGAGGGGTTGCCAACATTTATTTATTCTTACATTTGTTTTATATTTTAATAAATTTATTGATTTGAAAGTATACAATTTTATTTTTATTAAAAATTTTGATTTGAATAGCTCTTAAATCTAAGTATGGCACTAAATTAATAAAAAAAAAGTTAATTTAATGACTTGCACTTTTTTAAATAGCTTACAATCAATTGGCCATTTGTTGTTAAAAAAAATCCATTTGAAAATTAGCTTGAAATGCTTATAATAGCTTAATGATCATTTTGAATAAAGACAGACTTATGATCATCATAAAATTATTGTTATATATATATATATATATATATATATTAATTTTAATGTCTTATAACTATGTGATTCTGGACGCATGATGGGAATTAAACCCATGCATGCTGAATTTACAATCCATTGCCTTGATCCACTTAGCGACAATATATATATATATATATATATATATATATATATATA
>CATIWR010706676.1:0-16301 GCA_949677035.1 Omphalea diandra | reverse complement strand
CAGTTGTTAGGCGGAAAGGGAAACTGATGTTAGGGATGATGCCACATGAAGAAGGTGGACACTGATTTGTATCTATAGCATTCCCAGTTTGGGAGAACACTAGTAGCAGGAAAGGAAAGAGGAGGCTATTTCTAATCATGGGGGCAGCTAGAGAGAGAGAGAGAGCGAGTGTTGATTTATTTTGCATAAAAAGAGTCGATAATAATAAAGTCATTACAAACAAATCCACAAGCTCTTGAACACCACAAGTATCTATGTGGGCATAAAATTCTATTCTCTTATCCCTTAAGCCAACAGACTATTAAAATAAATTTTTAAGTATTTTTAAAAATAAGGGCTATTTTAGAAATTTTTTTTATAAATATTGTAGATATAGTTATTCATTTTAGTGATTTACTAAATGATTTTTTCCATTCAAATATATTTAAAGTTATATGATTAAATGCCATGCTAATATGTTAAGAAATAAGACAATTTTGATTTTAGTAACAAATATTAAGTTAATGCAAAATTATGTTATTTAAATGAATGATGAATGAAAAAAATATTTTTATGCATGTAAGAAGTTACATTTAAATGTGTATGTTAATTGATATTAGTAAATGATAATGATACTAAATATTTTAAGTTAAGTTTTAAATGTTAAGTATATCTAAGTATTAGTATTTAATATATAATTTTATCTAAATATAATTTATTATGAGAAAATAATTAATGTACAAATATAAGTGAAAAATAATATTATATTTTATTTATAAGTTTGAATTTAATTATTTTATACATTTGAAAATTATATTTATGATAAATATATATTAAATTTTATTAGAAATAATTTTAATTAAGCTCAAAATTTAAATTAAGTTTATATAAAATTAAAAAATAGTTTATATAAAATTATTTCAGTTCAAGTATTATAGATTATAATGTAAATTTAATTATTCTATGGTATATGAAATTATGTGGTTGGACTTTATTTGGATGGGTTAAAATAACAATATTTTTATTTTTATGTATTTTGATGAGTTGGCATTTAGGGATTGGTCCAAAATGGACCAACCCCCATTTTCCCCTCTTTTCCTTAAGAGAGAGAGAGAGAGGTGGTGCATCAGCTGGTCCTAGGTTATACCACCACCACCCATCACCCCATCTCCATCAAAATGACGGTTGGAAACGATGGATTCGATACAAACATGCAATGGGCTTCATAACTTGATTCTGGTCAATTTTGGCCTTTAATAGTGGTGAGGTAGATAACATTGGAAAGCACTCTCAAAGAGCTTTTCATGAACACCAGAATCCCTCACCATTAGAGTTCGAACGATAATGGAATCGCCATTCAAAATGTTAGCCTTGCATAAATGACAACATGTTTGTAAACGCCATCAAATTTTGTAGCTACGCTTGAACAAGTGTAATTTTGCTGGTGATTTCATCCTTTTATCAATCAATAGGGGATTGAGAGGGTGGGGGTCATACATTGGTAATAACTCCTAATCATGACATGCAAATTGGATCAACTAGGGATCATTAAGGCCTCACATAAGATATAAGCCCATTTTCCAAAGTAGTGGTCAATAGGGGACCAAAGTCGGACAATATATTAGTATCATCCCTAAGAGAATGTAGAGCTACCACTAGACTTTAGTCGGGATAAGATTCTGAGCAAGGATAAATTTTGGACCTACCTAAGTTATTTAGAAGGCCAAATTCATCTTCATCCCATCAGAGATCAGGTTTGAAAGTTGGGTATGGCTTAGGAAAAAGGTTAGGCACCCCAAGCTGCACGGATATTAGGATCCGACCTTTGGGCATCTTTAGTTCACTTGTTACCATTTTAACCTTGTTATTTATTAGTTTGAATAACGCTCCTAAATATATTTCTAGTGCATCTAATCAATCATATCAAAGCATCATTTTAGATAATCTCAAAAGGAAGAGGAGTCATGCCACATTTAAAAGGGAGCTCATATATATTAATCAGCTATAATCACATATAATCATGCATCATGGAACTCATAATGTCCCTTTCCATCAACTGCATAAGAGAAGCACCTGTTAATGATCAACATGAAAAATAAAGGATTAAAAGGCACATAAAAAAATGCAGCAAAAATGGGGTCATACCCAAAGTTTCCAAGTCAAAGGAATCTAAAATAGAATCTATGTCCAAAGTCAATCATCCCAACACCACATGTAATAATTATAATAACAAGTAACCATAAATATATGGATTATGAAATGAAATACTATAAATATGAAATGCAAGTGCAATTTGAAGGATATACAAGGCTAGGGTAAGAATCTTGACAAGTGGGATCATAGGGCTGTTGAACCCTCCTCCACATTGCTCCTAAAAAGCTAAGCATCCATGAATACCACTAACCATTCAAGGGTTAGGATGTTAAACACAAGAGCTAATTATAAGGCTAAACAATCATAAGATGTCAAATATGAAGTATGACATTAAGGGGATCATTAAGGTGTGGCCTTTCTCCCTAATCATAATCATATGATCACCAAAAATAAGAAAAGAAGGGGTATACAAGCTAGGAAGCTTATAACCTCTCCTTTTTGTGAAACCATATGAAATAAAAACTTAATCATATACTATATAGAAATTATGAACTCATGAGGCCCTAGGAGGTTATATTCCCTCACTTAATCATGGCCAAAGTCCTCAAAACAAAATGCTTAAGACAAGATAAAAGAATGGCACACAAACACAACAAAATTACAAACATTAAACTTAAGAAACCAAGTCAAATCCTTGATCCTAGCTTTATATTTTGAAAGAATATGGGTCATAGACCATAAGGTCTACCTCATATTCTACCATTTGGGCTCCTAACGCACCTCAAAGAGTTAGAAAAGAAGAAAGAAATTAGGTAGAATAGAAAGCATTTTCACAAAATTGTCCTCAATCAAAATGGGTTGTATAAACCAACTGGTGGTTTGTATAGCCAACTTAGTGGTCTATACATACTACAAGAAGTTTGCACATCCCATTTAGATTGGGTTTTCAAAATGAAGAGGGAAAAAAAGAAAAAAGAGAAAAAAAAAAAGGGGGAGGGGGAGGAGGGACCCTTGGTTGCTTCTAAATGTTATCTTGCCCTCGAAGGCATTAGGTTATGAGATTATCCTCTAAAAAGCAATGAAAATGCAAAAGAATGAATTGTAAAGTCCTTATTTTACCTTGAATCTTTACATTAATGAAGTGTTTGATTTTTGTATATTTAAGGTTTGTGTGTGACAATTTTGGCAGAGTGAACTTAAGGTTGTCCAAGCTTCTTCCTCTCTTTCTAAATGAGGGATATTTAGAGAGAGAGAAAGGTGCACCAGAGCTAGAATGGCTCTAGTTGCACTTTATTCATGACCCACAACAAATAAAGGCCATGAAAGTTATGGAATTAGGATTTTCAAGTGATTTATACAACTAAGAGGTTGGTTATACAACTTAGAATTTTACAAAGGATGGAATTCTATAATGTTCTACTGGATAAGGTTCATTGCTTAGCTATACAACTTAGTAAGATGGTAGTACAACCATTTAAACTATAGCTGATAGGTTTGGGCTTTCGATCTTGGTGGGTTTAAGCTTGGTATGGGGTGTGATGCAAGGCTTTTGAAGGCCTTTATTTCTGTTCCTTTGCAATTCCCCTTTGTATCTTGGAAAATAATTCAAATTGTTTTCATCATCGAGTTTGCATCTTGAAGCCTAAAATTTAATGCTCAAAGTTTGCCCCTTGCTTTATAGAGCTTGGAAAATGACATTAGAAAAAAAGATCGTTTGTACAAAAAAACATTACAGGAAATGTGAAAATTATAAAGGATACTAAAGGATATAATTTACTTAGCAACTCTCTAGCAAGTATTAAGGTTCTTAATAGCCCTCTAGCAAGAATTGGGTGTCTTAGTAGCTCTCTAGCATATATTAAACTTTTTAGTAGCCCTCTAGCTAGCATTAAGATTAATTATCATTTTTCAATAGCCCTCTAGCAAATACTGGGTGTCTTAACTATGCTCTAGCAAGTACTAAGTTCTTAACAGTCCTCTAGCATACTAAGGTTAATTATCATTTTCCAGCAGTTGTCTGGCAAGTACTAGGTGTCCTGGTAGCCCTCTAACAAGTATTAGGTTTGTTCAAATAGCTTTTCTAATAGGTACTAGTGTATTTCATACTTTTCTAATAGCTTTCTAGTAGGTACTGATCTTCCTTGTAGATACTCATGTTCTTAAATCTATTTGAAATGTCCCAACACTTATGGTAGGGATTTTAGCTCAGTGATGTCGCTTAGGGATAATCATGTGTTACATTTGCCCTTTTGGCATATCGAAGTGTCATTTCTTATTATTACAGCCCCTCCGACCTTCTCGAGAATAAGTTTTTATCATTATAACTCTTCTGGCTATCTTGGATGTGCACTTATACTGGAGTGGTCGTCCGAACTCTGGTATTGTCAAGTTCCCTATTAGATGTGTATCATTGGTTGAGACAACTCTTGAAGTATGAATTTTGCTCAAGAGATTCCTCTAATGCCCCTAGAATGGTTAATTAAGAGTAATTAGGCAATTTTACAGACAAACCGAAGGTTCAAATGCTTCATGAAGCGTTAATAATTGAAAAAGAGGTAATTTGGTCATTTTTGCTTTGATGCCTTTTTTCCTTCCTTTTCTTTCCTCTGCCCATTTTTAGTAGTCTTTATAAATAAGCTCCTTCTCTGTATAGACAACTTGATGAAACCCATAGTAACGACAATTTTTCCCATATGGAGGGATATTAGTTGTCTATATAGACAAGGCTTATCTGCATAGACAATGCCTTATATAAGGGCTTGAGATAGCCTTGAGGCTCATTTGCGCACTTTCTTTGCTTCTTTTTTCTTTTCTCTTTCTTAATTCTCTATAGACTTAGGTTTTCCTAGAGTTTCTCTTTGCTTATAGATTTTTTAATGGCTGACTTTGATGCTCTTATGTTTGATGTTGCCACCAACTTCCCCAAGGGTGATATAGCTGTCTATGGCACACTTAGGTAGATTAAAGCTGCATAGGGTTTTGTTGGGGTGTGCCTTTTGATACATGCAACATCAAAGATCATACTAAAGGATTTTAAGGCATGTTGGGAGGCTCCTACGACGTATAACCTACACTACCACTGAGTTGATTAGCTTCGAGCGTGATAGATTCTTCTATATTTTTTTTTTCATTTTATTTTTGACTTTCAACACTTGAATTTTAGACACTGCGCTTGAATTATTTTCTGCATGCAAACACTAGGTTAACCTTAAAAATGTTTATGACTAATCATAGGACATTTACCTTTTTTTTTGTTTAAGAATTTTATTTTGCTACTTGTCAATAAATTAATAGTCTTGATTCACATGTTTGTGTTGACTTTTTAGAAATCTATGTAGAAAAATTATCGAAATGAATTTATATGATAACTTTTAAGGAATAGTAACACATACATTTAGCTTAGAATAAGTCATTTATTGTTTTATTTTATTTTATGAATTTTCAACTGGTCTAAAATTAGACTGTGAGGATCTTAGGAATCTACTGTGCGTAATTACTGACCTAGTCCAAAATCTTATGTAATTTTTATAAGAGAATTAATTTTCATAATTCTCCATGAAATTTCACAAATTATTTTTCACTTTTTAGTCTCATCGAATTTCATGAAGTACCTGCACACAAGAAAAAATGGAGCATTATTTCTTGTTCATGAAATTGTACATCTTTCATACCTAAGATTCTTAGTCAAATTCATGTTGTTTTCTGCATTGGCTAACTCAAATAATCCTTATTCTTCAAATTGCATGACTATTTGTGAATTTTTTTCATAATCCTGATCTTCCTCTTATTTGTTTTCCTTTCTTTCTTGTTATGTGGAAATTGAATGTTGGTCTTCCATTTCGTACAGGGAAACATCTCCTTCAATAAGGGAGGTGGAGTAGTTAGTCAGGTTGGACCTAGTTTAAGACGTTACACCCTCGCGTCATTGCTCACCTGGAGGAGATCGCTCTTATGTCATTTCTTATGATGTTTCTAGGTAGGCCCCTTTAGGGTGATTCGACCATGACATAGGCATTGGCCAATATATGGATGGATACCACACACACATTCCATCTATCACATATAGGAGAAGTGATGATTATATCAGACGACTTCACTTATCTGATTGAGATCCACTTCTTTGGGATTTGTCTTCCCAATGACTTTGGCATAGACCACCCTATGCTATAGCGAGATTACATCTATTACCTTCTCAACAACATTTCCTCGACTAAGATGAGTCTCTTTTTAGAGTGGTCCAGTTTGAAGACATTCACTCCCGTCGTTAGAGGTGATAGCCCACTTAAGGTGGTTGACCAGGGAGCTCGCTGCTTGTTGTTATACAGCTTGTCAGGGATGTTGATCGCAAACCCCTCAAATGTGTTGGAGATTTTTCTGCTGCCTGCCAATGACGACGTTGAACCCATACACCACTTTGACTGGGGTTCTACAATGTTGGCACATCTATATCACTTTCTTGATTGATACATATATGGGTGGTGTTTAGTTTGTAGGATTGTAATCGATCCAAACCATGTCAAGTTCAAGCTCGAGCTTTAAATTTTTAAGCTCGAGCTTGATCGAGCTTTAATTTTTAAGTTCGAGCTCGATCAAGTACTCCAATATTTGAGCTTAACTAGATTAGACTCATTTATTTAAGTATTTTTTTTTATAAATCCTATAAATTGAAATTTGGGTTCGAATAAGCTCAATTAGGCATGCATAGATTAAGCTGGATTGGTAATATTGTAAATATGCTTAAGCTCAATTACACTCGTGAGTCTCCCAAGTTGAGTATTTTGATACTCAAATTTAACTCATTGGATTACTCAAGTAGCTCGAGCTTGGCTCAACTAAACTCGAGTTGATTTCGAGTATTTGTCGAGTTGACCTCGAGTAGTTTAGTTTACCAGCTGCCTCGATTCATTTGCACCTCTACTAGTGTGTGCTTATTGTAAGTAATTCACTGAATCTCTCAATTTGTTTACCTTATTTGCTTGCCCTTATCATTTAATGAATTATTGTTACTTTCTTTGGGCTTGGGCTATGGAGCAGAGGTTGTTGGAGGGTGGCAACCCTCTACCAGACATGGATGACTGCTATCTTAGATTTATGAGGTAGAGATGTACTTATCACTGAGAATCATCACTTGAGGTCAAACATAACCACCTAAACACCATCACCCTAACCTAGGGTTTTCTACAAAAAAAAAATTATTAGTTCCTCATATTACTTATTAATCTTGGTTGTATACTTATAATAGTGAACTATGATTCTTTGTTGTTTTGTAGCTTCATTTAGACTAGAGGGGGCTTGCCCATGCATGGTAGTCCGAGGTGGTAGAGGTGGCAGATCACTCCTATAAGTTGCACTTGCTAGTGGGACCCTTCTTATGGAAGTGGTATCTTGGAAAATAAGTCCTCTTATGGCGCGGGGGTCTAAATCCTTGCTTTGTGCCTCAATACCTAACTTTTGACATGTTTTAGGTGGCAGACCAAAAAGGTGGTGAGTTCCAACAGGCTTTAAGGTGCATACTCAATGATTAGATGGTCATGGCAGCATCTCTTATCGGACATGGATGGTTAGAGTACTTCTCGAAAGGATTCTCGTGGCTATATTGACTCTTCATGCTTTCTTGAAGAATGAGGCACATGAGGGGATAATTTTATGCTAAGAGCCCAAAGGAACAAGGGTTCATTCTGAGTAGACCTTCAAGTCCTACAACTACTATACGAAGCCACAAAAGGGCCTATGGTCCTAGAGTTAGTGGGTTAGAGCCAGTAGTGATGGGGGAGCTCGAACCCTTTCCTGACAACATGGTTGAGTTATGTATAACGTCCCTGACTAGGTCAATAAAGACCCTTAACATCACTTAGTTGGCTTGTATGTTTGAGCCAACTGAGACTGTTCATGTAAGTATACATTTCTTTCCATATGTGTTTGGATGTTTTGCTTATGCTTAGGCATGTGCCAATTAAAATGATACTTCTATTGCAAATTCCTCATGTGCAAGCTGAGGTGCTTATTGACCTAGTAGCTGCCTTAAAGAGGACAGTGACATAATAAACTCGAGAGCTCTAGGTTAGTAACAAAGTAAGAATAAAGATGCAAACTATATATGTATGTTTATCATTATATTTGTGTGTGCTTTACACCTTTATTCATCCCAACCCTCATATGTTTTGCAGGAGATAGTCCAACGCCTAATTTAAAAGCTGATGGATACAGAGAAATGTTTGTCAATGACCAAAGCTGAGATCAAATGGATGGCACCATTAGAGGTTATGGATTTTGATGAGTACGTCATCTCGGAGGAGGATACAGAGACTGCTTCTAGAGATGAGGAGGATTGAGCCACCGAATACCCCCTTTTAGTTTTTTAAGATTTATTTTCTTTTTTATTTTGTATAATACTATACTTTAGTGATATTTATGTTACTATAGGAGGAAAATTTGGGCTATTTTGAAAGCCCTCTTCTTTTTGGTTGCTTGTTAGAATGTTTAAGATTTTTAGGATACATCTGAAGTGATTCTCTCTCTAGTTTTATTAAAACTCTAGAATTTCTTTAGTATATACATGCATTATTTTAATTCTAGCTCTGATTTGATTCTCTAAATCTATGGTTGTGTTTCCTTAGCTTATTTACATATACACATGCTTTCTGGAACATGTATGAAACAATCTATAAGCTCAAAATATAAAGGAGACTTTGTTTGAAGTTTTGTAGGAAAAGTGGTTTGTACATATTTTCAAATTGTCTATACATATAGCTTGAATAGTCTGTACAACTATGTAATATTATATACAGTTGTCAAGCACTATTCACTTCTCTCTCCCTTATAAATAACTCCTCCTCAATTTCCAGGCTCAGATTTATCATTTTTACCTTTTCCACCATGGCTAAAACATTTTTAAAGTCTCTCCCACCCTAAAGTTAGTCTGACCTTCCTTGGGCAAGTTTTAGAGCTCTTAAATACCTCTTTTCAATCCAACTCAACCTAAACTTTCTTCGTACGACTTGTGATTTATGCGCTCCCACCACCTATTCTTTTCATTTTGGGATATTGAAATCTACCCCTTGCTAGAAGAGTTTGATGTCATTATTGATTGTCAAATCACAATTGCTGATCAGATTACCTTACCATGTCTAAATTACCTACATATCTAAAAAATGATGGAGCTGTTCGATCTATGGTATGATGAGGTACCCATGTACACCTTAAGTGAGGAGAAATTCCTTATATCTCCCTTTCTTGCTCTTCATCCTTCTAGGGGTTATGCCCGAGTGGCATAGGCTCATATTATAACTACTGTCTTGATGGGGGGTGGAGTTTCTATTGCACAAAAATGATGGAGAGATAAACTTACAGATCTTGCCCTTCATTAAAGGAATCAAGCTTAGGAAGACACTAGTCGCTACAATTCTCGATGAGACCATTGTGGATTTAGATAGAGTATCACTTGGCATCAGTATTTCATTTTTTGGAAGTTTGCTACTACTTCAAGTGTGATCATTTTCCTTGTAGCCTTTTTGTTATTACTTCATTTATTTATTTCATTTTTACTTTTATTCTTTATTGCCCTAACTTTTTCCTAGACTACCTTTGTAGGTTTTCAATCTAGCGAGCCGTTCACTTTTGCTTAGGCCACCTTTTTAGTTTTTCAACCTAAAGAGTTTTTTTTTTTTAATTTTTATGTAGACATGGTTGCAAGAAAAAGTTGGGCTTATTAACTATTCTGACTATAGATGCGAGGTGCTATTTTTCAGAACATCATTCAAATCGTTGTCTGCTAAGACTTGCTATTACTAAATCAGAGTGGGCAAAGTGTCTGATATCCACTAGACTTGTCCCTAGTGGAGACTACCTGAGGTTACCTTGAGGACTTTTGGAGACTATGTGATCATTCCTACCTTGACATCAATAAACTTCTATGACTCGTTTAGAGTCTGTTATCAATTTGTATCCATACAGGATGCAGTGGATTTCCTTTCTTCCTTTATTGAGGGACCTTGACCTAACACTTATAGATAAAATTAAGGCTATCTAGGCTAACCACTATATTTACCGCATTTTTTCAATCAGGGCTTCTACTTTAGATGATATTGACTTGAAGGTTTGGCATGACGAATAGCAACATAAGCTAAAACTCATCAAACATTCTTAATCAACATCAAATGAGCATAAGAGGAAAAGAACGTCTTGTATTTCATCACTAAATTTAGCCATAGACTAGTGAGAGGTAACCTTTGTTAACCTAGTAACCAATGTTGTCCATTACTAATGGGGTGAATCATCTAAATTAGTGATGAACTATTGTCTGTCACTAACTTTGATATACTAAAGGCAAATTTCTAAATTTGTGACTAATATAAGTCGAATTTATATTTTTTCTCTTTAATGTATATTACTTATAACATATTTTTTAAGAATCTATATTTTATTTTCAATGTACCATATCATAATGAAAAAATATCACAAATTATATTATTATGAGAGAATAATGTCTTGATCTATACCATAAAATATAAATGTAAAAATATCATAAATATAAATGAAAAAATATCATAAGTATAATTTATAAAATATCATAAAGTATAAGTTATAGAAAATCATAAAGTAGAAAGGAACAAATATCAGAAATTGAATATCACAACCATCCATTTGCATTATCGTCGGCTGGGTTATTGTGGCAGATGTATCATCAAGGACATGAGTTGATGAAAATGAGTGCATAGGCTAGCTCCAGAATCAAGTGTCACATCTCCTTAATCTACTGTCTCTACTTGTCCATCTAATGTTGGAACACTACTCTCTACTCATCCATCTGCACCTAAAACTTTTGTTGAATCTCATGAACAAAAGCAGATCGCATATCACAAATATATCATGAGATGCAATAGTGGATGATATGGAGGAGTAGTGGTTGAAGAAAGCTAATGCCAGTTGTCCCATATCATACACTTGACACTTCTTTATTTGTCTACAGCCAGAAAGAATAATTCCTTCTAATAGACTTGACATGGCTTTATGGACTCTTCCTTTGCTTGAGTAGCTCTATCATTGAGGCATGGTACTGATACTATATTTTGGGGACAAGTTAAATAGTTTTTAATTGCAAAAAAAATAAATCAAAAAAATAATTATTAAGCATGGAAAAGGATTAATTATTCAATGTGAAAAAACTTACAACAACACTCATAGACCGCATATTGATGTATTGTTAATTCCTCTTACTAATGTGCGCCTTCTCAAAAACTTCAAAATATGAAACATCATAGCCTAATTCTATACTTTATATATATATATATATATATAAGAGTTTTCAATGGTTACGTCTCCATGGATGGTTACTGTTTTTATAACTGAATAATAAATGCTTATACATTTTAGTACAAGCATTAATTATAAGTCAGAATGATGAGAACGTTAGATTTTTAATCTAAATGTTGAAAGTACAACAACCATAAATGAGTAAAAATTGCAGTAGTCATTGAAACATCACTTACATATATATAAAATCTAGATGTGTCTAATTGAAATGCTTTTAAGTAAGAGAATCTAAGAAGTGACATATAACACCATCTTCAATCCCATGCTCAGCATGCCAACATATGCCTTTGATGCATATAATCTTTATAATCGATGAGTCAAAGGAAACTATTACATATTCTTATAAGGAACAAGAGTTTTACGTTGTTTACCACCTTCTCAAGAAGGCCTTTTATACCAAGCATGGCCATAAAACTTACAACTGGTCAATTCATTATCTTCACCATAATATATCATATAGCAATTGATACAACAATGAATCTTTTCAATCGATAGTCCCATACCTTACACTAATTTCTTTATGGTGTAGAAGTTATCAGGTACCAAACTGTTATTCGGTCAATCTCTTTCATTATTCGAATCATATCATTAAAATTTCGTTTTGACATATGGTATTCTTCATATACATTAGTTGATCAACAAGCGATTACTATGAATGACTTTTATAACTAAGGAACAAGTTCATATTTACTGCCCTAATTATGTCATAAAACTTCTGAGCCTCTGGATTTAGTGCTTCCTCCATGTTGTTGGGATCAAAATCAGGACATATTGCATCTAGTACTATTGTCTAGTATGGATTAAATAATTCAGTAGTATCCGCTAAAAATAAGTGTTCTTAGACACCATTTACATGTTCATTGTTATCTCCTATAATGGTTTCCCCATGCATAGTTCAATTATAATAATCCTAACATTTTTGTATAGATGCAACCTAACCATATCCACTTACATCTCCCTATAGTTCTCCAAATGCAAAATAAGAAATAAGTACTCACTCATATGACTTACACCCTTTTATTGTCATTGTATGAATTAGTATTTATTTCATTATGCATATAGAGAATAATATAAGATATTGTTGAGTTTCTACATATGAATGAAAACACTTTCATCTATCTGGTTGACATAAAGATGTTGCATTTCTAAACTAACTAACTTGGACAATTCAGTGTTGTCTCACTATATCCAGTGAGACAGACATAGAACAAGTTTCTAAGGTTGAAGTAACATAGTGTATATTTATGAATATACACTTAATAGTTTCAAACTTTTAGGTTCGGGTTTCATATTAAAAGTGAAAATAGTGTATATTTATGAATATACACTTAATAGTTTCAAACTTTTAGGTTCGGGTTTTATATTAAAAGTGAAAATCACTAAACTATGACAACATGATGTTCTTATTTTGTCTAATATTCTTTAACAACAATAATAGTGTCATCCCAAGTTCCAAGTTTGATTTGATTTTTGATATGTTCCAACAACAACATTCTAAACTGAATCTACACATAATATAGTATCAAATAAAACACTTCTATCGTTTCACAATAATTCCTTCACTCTCAGTTCTTCTCGCGTCACCAAATACCTGACAATGTATAAAAACTATTTTAACTTAAAAACCATAATAACACTTATTTCAAAATAAAGTTAACATTTCTAAACTCAAACCACACATAACACATTATCAAATAAATATTTCTACAATTTCAATAAATATTTCTATAGTTTCGCGATAATTCCTTCACTTCCTAGTTTTCCTTGGGTCACCAAATACCAACAATATATACAAACCATTTTAAATAGGAAAACATAGTAACACTTATTTTGAAATAAAGTTAACATCAATACTAAACTCAACATCACTACTAAACTCAAACCACATATAACATAGTATCAAATAAACACTTCTACAGTTTCACGATAATTCATTCGCCCCTAATTCTCCTCATGTCATCAAATACCCGACAATATATTCAAACATTATAAATAAAAAAATATATAATAACATTTATTTTGAAATAAAGTAAATTTAAATTTTAAACTTAAAGTTAACATAGATTTTTAGCTTATAGTTTGGTGTGTGTGTGTAGGATAAATTCTAGTTGCATGTTCTTGCTTTCAGCATGCCCTATGACTTTTAGGAAAAGCTGAATTTAACTTACCTATTTCATTCAAGTAGATATATATGTTAATTAAGTTCTCTTTCTCAACATTGTAGAGTTCATTCAAAAACTGGTGACACATTAATAAAAGCGTACTATAGTATTGCAATTCACTCAACAACAACACATAATAAGCTCCAAAAAACAGATTAAAGAAAAAGATTGAAATATATTATGGAAGAGTAGCTTTTTGAAATAGTTTAGCAAGTTAGTAATAGAAAATCATGCATAAATAACAATATTTTTATATCCCGAAGAACGAATTATAAGAACAAAGCTAGCAGTCTACCTGATATTGAGAGACGATCCAAAAAAGGCAACAACAAAATGGGAGAGTAGGAAAGCAACCTACAAAGGAAGGGGATAAAAAATCAACATTCATGATTTCATTATGCATATCAATTTGGGAAAAAATCAACGTTCAATCTTTATTTTGTTCAAATTAGATGCCATTTTACTAAAATTTTTCTTAAATTTATATAATAAATCCATATTATCTTTAAGATTTATTTTAATGATCATGTGATAAAATAATTTCTAGGTTTTAGCAATTCCCTTATCAACTCCCACTAGAATTAATTCAAAAATTCCAACAACACCAATAAGCATCAAACTCTTGAGAATCTGAATCACTTTGAACTGATCCTGCATCTTTTTCTACTTATCGTGCACCCAGTTTATGCAATTCTACTTCTAAGGCAATGACTGAGGGATCAAGACATTACCAAAAAATTTCAAAATCTAAAACTAAATTTCTCGTCCTTAGTATAGGAGCTTTTACATAGCTTTGTTGTTTTCTTTTTCCTTCCCATTAGGTCATTACTTAAACATTAAAAAAACAAAATGCAACAGTTAGAAAATTTCAAGGTTTCTTTGCAAATGTGACAAAACTAAAATAAAGAATGGGAGAATTTGTCAACTTGTCAACACGTTAGAAACCATTTGCAGTAACACTCAAATGTAATTCTAAATAATTGAGGAGTGGATACATTATGAGGGAGCCTGGTGGAAGAAAGTCTCTAAGAAGTCTAAAGATTTTTTATTGGAATGAGTTTCAAGTTACAAAATTACATATTTGATTTTATGTTTGTAAACTTATGCATGCATGAAAACTAGTTCATCTATTTTGCATATATAACTATTTTTATATTGTGTATACTGATGCTATTAGTTATAGAAATACCTCATTTGGAACGAGGCGATATCTACAATGTTGAAGACAATATGGAATCGAAAAGCTTCTGAACACTATAGTAATATGTTGCTTGATATATAAGGAGCAAATGAGAAACTGATTTTCGTCCCAAAAAGGCAACGTGGACCATTGAAGTGAGTTTTGAGAATCCTCAGAGTTTAGATGGTTGATGGACACATTTTCAATCTTCATAGTAGTGCTTCGGGAGTTTCTCCATCAAGTCATATTGGAGGACTTTCTCACATTACGAGCATACTTGACACTTTGTTACTATTCTAAACTTTTTATCTTTATTTTATGATTTGATTTAAAAAAAAAATAATCGAGGTACATTATTGCACTGTTGTTGAAATAATATTAAAGTTTCAATAATATTTGTCAACGTCTGTCATCTATATTATATGATGTATTTAGATGTTTTTAAACTTTGCAGATGGTAAATGTTATTTTTGCTATTTGTGAATAGAGGATATGCTCATTTTATAGAGGAGATGCTGCTAAACTTTTTTTATAATTCTTGTGAAATTTAATTTATTTTATTTCGATTAAATTTAACCTCTATATATTTATATATTGCATGTGTAGGTGAAAAAGGACAGTGAAAAAGATACCAAATCATAGGCTCTTTCTTAGTCTCCATATCAAAAAAATGAACAAAAAAACTTTGTTGATGACAAGTGTCAATCTTTTGAGGGTACTAGTTAAACACCTTTTTCTTTTTCCTTATGAATTCATATGCTTAACATTTATTTAGGACTTCATAATTTTTTAATATTAACAGGATAATTTTCAGTATGAGAAAGATCAGTGGAGACAGAGTGGAGAGAGTGTCAACGAGAGCCATTTATTTTTGAGTTAGCTAATTGCGAGAAGAAGAAATGAGTGTACATAATGGGTTTGATAGCACAGGAGTACTATCCTTTTATTTCAATTGTTTCTGCTTCATCATCATATAACGCTCGGATATTTTAAAGTTAATTTTTTAAATTTATTTAAGTACATGTGATTGTGGTATTATATTTTATTTCTAAATTTGAAATTTAACTATGTTGTATGTATAAAAATTTGGTAAAGCTAATAATACTGAAAATTATTATTATAAGTATTTTAAGTGAGATTTAATATTAAATTATATATGACTTATTTTTAATGAGATTTTATTTATATAGAGTTAATAATAATGATCTATTTTAAATTAGAACTCAATTATTAAAAACAGTGTTTATGAAGAAAATTATTTTAGTTTATGTAAACATATAGTTTGAATTATTTTTAGGAGTTTTAATTACGTGTATTTACATATATTAAATATTATTAAAAACAAAAAGGAGTTTTGGTGGTTGTGATTGGTCCATATATGTGTAGTCAAAGGTAAGCCGCGTATGGATTGATCCCTGATTCTGTTCTTTTTTCTTTTCTTTCCATCTCACAACTTCCATTTCTTGAGCCGACCTTGCCTGCTGGAGGTATGATTCCGATCTTTGAATCTAATTTGATCCTTTGTCTTGGTGGGGAAGGAAGCTTACGATTTTTTTAGTGTGTGAGGTGGCCCC
>CATIWR010706668.1:0-14445 GCA_949677035.1 Omphalea diandra | reverse complement strand
TATATATATATATATATATATATATATATATATAACTTTCACTCCTTTGGCAAGATAAAAAAGAGAGGGAATAGAGAGTGCATGAATTCATTGTGATTGCACATAGAGCATGCCAAGAAATAAAATATCCAATGAAACATAGAAACTAAATATTCATTTCATTAAAGAATGTTTGATCACATTACAAGAAAGGTCTGAAAGAGATTTGAAAAAACAGAAAAATAAAAGTAACATAGAGGAAAATGAAAAGTAGAAGAAGGAAAAGGAAATAAACTAAACATCATCATCATCATCATCATTAATGTCTTCATCATTGTCTTCATTTCTTTTTCAACATTGCCTTAGGGTTCTTCTTCATCATCAGAAAAATCAAAATATGAAAGATGGCATCCCTCAAGCCCAAGCTTGTCTTGGATCTCCACTAGGTCATAATGGAGATGTTGAAAAAAGTTAAGTCTATTAAGAACTTTCTTGAACAGCTTGGTGACCTTTCCAAGAGAGGAGGAGGTAAAAGTTTTAGAAGAGGAAGATGAAGAAGTCTTGGCTTATACCTTTGGGCCTGTTTAGGTTCCTTTTAAGATGCACCTCCATGAGGTTCTTCAATCACTAACCTTTTCCTTTTGAAGGCTTAGGACACCTCTTGTTGAATGATGTTTTGGGCTCTTAGTAAGAATTGGTGAGTGCTTGGCTTAATAGCTTTGGCATTTAAGAGGTAAGTTTGGTTAAGAAAGTTTGAACCGAAAGATGGGTTGGGGTAAGGTTGGCCCCTATTTTAGGAGTTAAGGCTTCTATATGCCTATAAATGGAAGTCATATAAGATGGGAGGAGGAATTGACATTTGGTTTTTCGACTCATTTGTTTTAACTAATTAATGAAGAATCTTCCTATTTGGATAGGTTGGTTTTGGAGAAGGCAATAAAGAAAGGACAAGTCTTTTTCTGAGACTTTTCCATTACCATCACCCTTCACATTGATGGAGAAGATGACGATCTAATGAAGAAGCCACACAGAAAGCTTCTTGATATTTTTCGCAATGGACTTCTTAGGGTCATTTCATTTTTCAATTGATATGGTTTGGCAAAAATTAAAAAAATAAATAAAGTTAAAGGAGTTGAAGCTTGTGAGTGTGTTTTCTTTATTTTGAAAATGGAAGAAAGAACATAGTTGGGGGGGTAAAAGATAGAGAATTTTTTTCCAAAGCATATAAAGTTTAAGTTAAACATACCTACCTTTAAAGCTACATCCTTGCTTATTTTCATTATGCACGTAAACTCCTGTATAATGTCTTCATAACCTAGTTATTCTCTATAGATGAAGGGAACCTAACTCAAGTTATTGAGGTAGCCATTTATTTCTTCCTATAGTCTAAGAGTAGTAAGAAGAAAGGTTGATGGAATCTTGCTAGCTTGAATCACTTTATTCTTGTTTGCCTCATATCTATCTTTTTCTTCCTCTGTCACTCTTTTCATTTTATATAAAGGCAATGAGGTTCTAAGAGGAGGGGAAGAGGATTAGGTAATCCCCTTACTATTTTCTATTCAAGTATACTTCTTGGAAGCCATGGATTTGAAGATAGGATGAAGAAAAAGGAAGACTTAAAGGGTAAAAGAAAGTTTGAATGATAGAGGTAAAAGGTGAAAAGGAAGGAGTTTATAGGGTTTAAATAGGTAAAGAATGGGTTTAAAACTGAAGAAAAATGGCTAAAAACACAATTCATGAGTAATTGCACTGTTTGGCGAACATATGGTTAATGTCTACTATATTTTCGCAAGTAGCATCCACAAACCATGTGTTATGACCATTATATTTAAAAAGTGTTAGTAACCAATAAAATATTCTTAGAAAGGAGCAAAGGTAATGGTTTAAAATTTTGAAATTTGAATTCTTGTAGTTACGACTTTAAAAGTCACTAAAGCGATAGATAAAGATTCTAAAATCAAAACTAACTTGAAAATAGTGATTGCGACTAGAAGTTTCGATTGCGATTTAGAGGTAATTTTCAAAAAAATCTTAAAAGTAACCTTTAAATAGTTAGCCCAAACTTAGTATGATCAGTTTATATCTTGATAATCAATTTATTCATTTGAACATAGTTAAGCTCAAGTGCACATTAAATTGACTCATCTTGCATGCCAAACATAACAAATCATTCATATAAACATATCAAGCATATCAAACAGTCATCAAATTGCATATGCATATAATGAGATCCATTTTCACCCTAGAGAGCTTCCATTAAGCATTTCAAGTTCCCTCTTGATGAAGTTCATTCTTTATTCATTAAGGGATTTAGCGAAAATATTCGCAAGTTGGTGGTTAGTATTAATGAACTCTAACACCAAATTACCATTTTGCATATGAACTCTAACAAAATAATGTCTGATTTCAATATGTTTGCTTCGTGAATGTTGGATAGGATTCTTAGAAAGATTTATGCACTTGTGTTGTCATATTTAATAAGAATGTGATCAACATTTTTGCCATAATCCTTAAATTATTGTTTCATTCAAAAAACTTGGGTGCAACAATAACCCACAGTCATATTTCGCTTCGACGGTGAATAAGGTGATCAAAATGTGCTTCTTACTAAATTAATAACCTAAACACTCACTAATGAATTGGCAAGTTTCAAAAATATTATTTCTATTCATTAAACCACTGGCATAATTCGCATATAAATATCCAAGAAGACTAAATAATAAATTCTTAGGATGCCAAAGTCCTAAATGCAATGTACCATGCAAAATATTTTAAAATTCTCTTAATCACATGTAAATGTGATTAGTTAGGAGAAGATTGAAATCTAGCACATAAGCAAACACTAAATATAATATTGGGTCTAGAAGTGGTAAGATAGAAGAAAGAGTCAATCATACCTCTATACTTCTTTTCATCAATAGGCTTAGCCAATTCATCTTTGTCTAGCTTAATTGATGCACTTATTAGGGTCTTAGCTACTTTGCATCCATCCATTCCAAACCTCTTAAGTAGTTCCTTTGTGTATTTGGCTTGGTTGATGAAGATGTGCTATTTGGTTTGCTTAATTTGAAAACTTAGGAAGAACTTGAGCTTACCTATCATGTTCATCTCAAATTCTCTAATCATACACTTGGTAAACTTTTCACAAAGAGATTCATCAGTAGCACCGAATATAATATCATCAACATGAATTTGCACAATGAGTGTAACCTTGTTATGCTTCTTTACAAATAATGTTGTATCAACCTTACCTTTTTGAAAATTATTTTCAAAAAAAAAAACTAAGCCTCACATACCAAGCTCTTAGAGCTTGTTTCGATCTATATAAGGCCTTAGATAATTTGAAAACATGGTTAGGAAAATCATGAGATTCAAAACCCAAAGGTTGTTCAACATAAACTTCATTCTTAATAAAACCATTAAAAAAATGCACTTTTCACATCCATTTGAAAAATTTTAAATTCATATGACATGTAAATGCTAAAAGAATTCTAATGGCCTCTAATCTTACTATGGGGGCAAATGTTTCATCATAATCAATGCCTTCCTCTTGCTTGTAACCCTTTGCAACTAATCTAGCATTGTTTCTAGTTATGAAACCTTGCTTATCTAACTTGTTCCTAAACACCCATTTGTAACCTACAAACAGATGTTCTTTAGGCCTAGTGAAAAGTTCCTAAACCTTGTTTTTATCGAATTGGTTAAGTTCCTCATACATAGAAATCACCTAACTCTCATCATCAAAAGTCTTATTAATTGACTTTGGCTCAATTTGAGAAAGAAAAATTACTATTTAAAGCATGTCGTTGAACTCTAGTACTTACTCTTTTAGATGTTTCACTAATGATTAGATCTTTGGGAAGATCCTTGGAATACCTCCAATCTTTAGGGAGTTTTTAGGCTTGGTTCTTTTCTTATTGGGGTGGAGCTTGCTCTTCCTCTTGTGGTGGCTCATGATCCTCAAGATCAATCACATTTTTCTTAAGTGTTGAATTTAGCTTCAACTTCTCAATTTTACGTATAAGATCATCAATAAGAAAACCTTTCTCAATATTAAGTTTATGAGACTTATCAAATACAACATTCTTATACTCTATAACCACTACAAACCTTTAGTTAAAGACCCTATAAGCTTTGCTAGTGGTGGAATAGCCAAGAAAAATACCTTCATTAATTTTTAAAGAAAAATTTCCAAGGTTGTCCTTGGTATTAAGAATGTAGCATTTGTAACCAAAATACTCTAAGATATGAAAACTTAGGCTTTCTTCCATTTCATAGCTCATAAGAAGTTTTGTTTAGAATAGGTCTTTTGAAAACATGATTTGCAATATAACATGAGGTATTAAGGGCTTTGGCCCAAAAGTAATTAAGTAAAGAATACTCATTAAGCATAGTTCTAGCCATCTCTACCAAAGTTTTATTTTTCCTTTCTATAACACCATTTTGTTATGGTGTTCGAGAAGTAGAAAAGTTATGAGAAATCTTATTCTCTAAGCAATAGTTTTCAAAAGATTATTTTTTAAATTCTTTTCCATGGTCACTCCTAATATAAGAAATTAATTAAAATTTTCATTTAACACTCTTTTGGCAAAACTTTTAAAAGCATCAAAAGTGTCACACTTATGAGCAAGGAATAAGACCTAACTAAATTTAGAGTAATCATCAACAAGCACAAATGCATAATGCTTTCTACCCAAACTAGCATTCCTGGTAGGTCCAACTAAGTCCATATGAATAAGTTAAAGAGGCCTACAAATACTTACATCATTTTTTACCTTATAGGATGCTTGGTGTTGCTTCCTCATTTAACGAGGTCCACATGTCTTGTCATTTGTGAAATTGAGCTTTGGAAGACCTTGTACTAGCTCTCCTTTTGATAAATGTAAAAGTTTGATGCTAGCATGACCAAGTCTTCTATGCCAAAGCCAAGACTCATTACTAATAGAAATAAGACACTTAAAAGATTAGTTAACCAAATTATCTAAGTCAATTATATAGGTATTACCTCTCCTTTCTCCTTTGAAGACTACTTTCTTATACATAAAGGTGGTAACCCAACATTCTCTAAGATCAAAGGTGACTTTATTATCTTTGTCACATAATTGACTTACACTTAGTAAATTATGTTTTAACCCTTCAACCAAAAGAACATTGTTAATGAAAGAGAAACCTTTCTTACTAATAATTCTAATGCCAATTACCTTACCCTTGGCATTGTTCCTAAATGTGACATCACTATCCTTCTTCTTAATGCTATGAATAGCTTTTTATTATGATTATATGTTTTAAACACCTATTATCCCATGTCAATCATTATCTTTCTTAGTGGCTTTTAAGTATTCTTACAAAACAAAGTCATTTCACCTACCTAAGCATACTTAGGCCCTTAGGGTTTAGGCTTAGAAGGGTCCTCTAAGTTGAGGTGTGCTTTCCTAATATAGCAAAAGACACTAATATGCCCATATCTTATGTAATAATAACATTAGAGCTTAAACTTATAAATCTTTCTCCTAAGGGTAACCTTTGTATGAGTAAAAGGCCTTCTCATACTTTAGATATGTGTATGCATGCACGTGCATGAGTGGTAAGGAATAGAGGATGAATTTTTATGTGTGAGCATGCCTCTTAATATACATGTATGCGTGATTTGCTCTTTGAGGCTTAGCTCTAGAGCTTTAGGGAGTCATTCCTTTGCTCTTAGGCTTAGGAGGCTTAGGGCTTGGAGCACTTTTCTTTCCAATTACCTTTATGCTAGAGGTTCAAAGTATGGAAGCTTTAATGAATATGGGGGGGTGAGGATGTAAAAGATGAAGCCCAATTGAAACCAAGTCCATGTCTCACTAAGGTTGGTCTTTGAGATATAACAAGTGTGTTCAAAGCTTTCTTCCCTTTCTAAAACCTAGAAATGGAGTTTCTTAACTTTATAACTTCACATTTCAAGGAACCATTTTCTTTTCTTAAAGAGTGAAGAAAGGATGATGTTTGAGAAATATTTTCCAAAGATTTCTGAAGTTCCTCATTTGAGGTTCTCAAGTAATTTACAAGCTCATTTAAACATTTAAATTCATCCTCAAGTTTTGAACACTTTTTTTTTATAAATTTTTATTTTGGATTTGTATTTATTATATCTCAAGGGCATGATATATGCATGATACTCATCAGAAGAATAGGAAAGTACTTACCTCATTGGAGGAGTCATCTTGAGCCATGAAACAAAAGTTGGCAATCTCTTCATCTTCTACTTCATCAGTTGAATTGTCATCCCATGTAGCTTTAAAGCTCTTCTTTTTCTCATAGTCCCACTTCTTCTCCTTCTTAAGCTTTGAAATATTTAGATTTTATGTGACCTTGTTTTCCACATTCAAAGCAAGTTTTTTCATTGAATGAAGGTGATGATGATGTTTTTTTAACGTTCCTTTCTTCTCTTCATGAGCACTTTGGACCTCCTTGAGAGCAAGATAAGTTCTTCTTCCCCCTTTTCACTCTCATCACCATCGCTAGTGCTTTTTTCCTCCTCCTTGTCCTTGCTAGATTTGAGCGCAAAAGTCTCCTTTTCTTCCTTCGTACCTTGAGATCTCATTTGTTTTCATTTCTTCATCTTTCTTAAGCACCATCTCATGAGTGAGGAGTTTGCCAATGAGCACATCCGTTGGCACCTTTCAAATATCTTGATTGGACTCTCAAATGCTATAAATTATTGGCCCAAATTTCTCCATGGGAAGTATCTTAAAGATTTTAGTGTTTAGGTCATGATTTATAAGAATTCTTTCATATTTCTTCATATTGTTAACTATAGCAAGCAGTCTATTAGTCATGTCGGTGACTGATTAATTCTCCTTCATGATGAAAAGCTTGCACTGGTCATATAAATCTCTAGTCTACTATATTTCATAAGAGTATTACCTTCATGATAGTTCTCTAAAGCCCTTTACATTGCATGGGCGATTTGGCAATATTAAATTCTTTCAATATCTTCTCTTGACATGGAGCTTAAGAGAATAGCCATTGTCTTTTTTGTTTTTCCCATTGATTTTTTATGTGCTTCAATTCATTCATCCCTTAGGAGTAGTTCTTCACTACCATCAATTGCTTTAATGGGCAACTTCCATTATTTAGAAATAATGTGTCATAGATCCACAACATCACTATCAAAATATATCTTCATTCTATACTTCCAATGAGTATAGTCGGATCCATCAAAGAAAGGCTTGAGGTGTAAATGGATGCCTTCATGTGCCATGATCTTTCCTCATATAACTAAGGCTGGAATTGAGGTCTTGCTCTCATAGCACTTATTAGCCCTTGTGCACTAAGAAAGGGGGTTGAATTGATGAAAATTTTAAATTTTGGTGGGAAGCACTAAAATCAAAGTTAAAGAGAAATAATAGAATAAGAGAGAACGTAAAGATTTATAGTGGTTCAAGTGTTAACAAACATTATGCCCACTCCCCAATTCTCCAATTAGGTATTTCACTAACACTAAATAGTGTTTTACAAGCTCATACCCAACTTTATAATCTTCGTTTTATAAGGCTCACACATAACCTCATAAGTGTTTTATAAGGCTTACACTCAAACCTCACATAGAACCTCACAAGTGTTTTACAAGGCTTACACTTAAACTTATACAAGAGTTTTTTTATGGTCCACTTTTAAACCTAATCACAAAAGTATTTAAAAGCCCATACCAAATCTTTTAGAACTTAATCACAAAGAGTAAATAAGAGAGAGAGAGAGAGCTGAGAAATCAATTTATAAGAGTTTGGCCTTAGTAAATATTATTCTCTTGCAATCAAGTCCATTTAGTGGAGTATTTATAGGTTAAACCTAATAAAGAATTGTTATAAACAAAACTATCTCCATATCTCAAAAGTTGGTGGCAAAATCCTGCATTTAATGATTGTTAGACAAAAGTCACAGTCGAGATAACTAAGTTGCGATCGCAATTCAAGTTTCACATTGGATTTTGCTTGTTCATGGTCAAGATCTTCAATTGTGTCTAACAACTAGTTACATGTGCCATTTTAGCATTAGCTCATCCAAAAATCTAATCGTTGGGTTCCTTTAAGAAAGGTTAAAGGTCGTAAGCATTGTTCGTTGGTTGTGAGAGTTACTAGGGTTGCACCAGCTAACCTGGGTGCTACCGATTATCGTGAATCAAATTGAAGCCATAGAGGTTTAAAGATTGGTAAGTTGCAGTCAATACCAAGGAAGTCATTATCTCAATTTTTGGATTTTCAATGAATCATATGACATGTGGCTTAGTCTAGCTGAATGCTTAAAATCCTTCTAGGGCCATTTGAAGTTAACAATCATGATTTCCACCGCGATTAAGACCATGAACTAAACTGGAAAATGAGTGGTTCATTTTTCTTTAGATAGCGATCATTATTAGTTAGTCGCGGATATGATTTATGTAACAATTTTGATTATTTTCTCTATTTCCAACTAGATTTTAACTTTACCTCGACATCCAAAAAACTTAGAAAAGATGTTAGAACCTTTCAATCTATGTTGTCAAGATCAAAAGAAAGGTTTGACTACCTAGTCCAACACCTACCTCATGTTTTCCAAAATATAATCCTTTGAAGACCTCTTCAAAATTGAGAAACATTTCTACTGCTATTCACCAAAGGCACCATCTCTTTCTTTACACAATATTTACTTCTTGTGACTTTAACCTATAAACAATTTGGATTAACAAGTATTCCTTAAGCTAATTTCATCAAATATGCATCACTAGAAAATTGAGCCTTTCTAGTCGAGGCCTCTATGGTCTTTCAATTAGGATATCTTAGCCCATTTAATAAGAGGACTACCTTTCTTATCACTCATAGAAGCCTAGATAAAATTGCAATAGTGTTTTTCAATCAAATTACATAGAAAAAGAGGGAGTTTAGTCCTTTGTATGACATAACTTATTGCATCATCATAATTTTATCTGTAAGCGATAACTTGTCCACATGCCATCTAGAGAGTATTTGTCTAATTTATCTAGAATATATTGATACTCCTTATTTCTAGATTGAGACTAAAATAATGGAACACCTAGGTACTTTCCTACGTTCATCATCATTTGGAACCCATAAACATTATTATATCCTTAACAACCCAATAGTCTACGTTTTGAGAACAAAGTAGAGAAGTTTTGGACATACTCACCTTCTAACGTAATGCCATATAAAATTATTCATAAAACTTTCAAATAATATGCATCTGCTGAACGGAAGCCTCAGTGGCAAATAAAATATGATCATTCATTAAGAAATGTGGGTTAACTATGCTCCTTCCCTATATAATTGAATCATCTTCTATATCCTGTGTTATACTATAGTTTGAATGTAGTGAGAAAGCTACTTAGATTTGTCTAAGGATTGGAGAGATGAGATCATTTCATTTCTATATAATTTTAGCACTTTGGCTAATCCTCAAGTTTTGCTTATGGGCTAGGGAGTATTGGAACCAAAATGGAGACTTATGCCACTAGAACTTGGATGGAGAGATTTTATTATGTGTTAGACAAAAACAAGCTATATTGATGATGACAGAGGTTCACAAGGTGGTGGTTAGGTAACGAAGATGATGAAGAAGTTATTATTGAAGTATGGGTATTTCTAACTAATAATGGAGAAGGATTACTCTAATTATGCCAACAGGTGTCAAACGTGTCAGAAACATAGGCATGTTTAATATCTTCCTATCCAGGAATTGCATTTGGTCACTAAGCCTTGGCTTTTTAGAGGATGGCGGTTGATTTAATAGGGAAGACCATCCTTCAATCAACATGTCTTCATTATTATGGCGATTGATTACTTCTCTAAATGGGTTGAAGTAATTTTGCTCAAAATAGCTCATCAATCCTTAGTGATTAAGTTTTACAAGTTCATCTTTTATTGCCATGACTTTTTAAAACCCATCACCACTGATCAGCAGTTCATATTCACTAAGGAAGAAATCCAATAATTTTTCTAAGAATATAACATCATGCTGCTTCATTTAACACATGATGCTCAAGCTAAGTCCATAAATAAGGTCATAAAGTTGAATACTCAACAAATGGTGGAGAATAACCTAAGGATTTAGCATGAGATGTAGTCAGAAACTCTCTAGGTGATATGCACGACCATAAAAATTGTGACACGAGATATACCATTTCGGTTAATGTATGGTCTTGAAGCAATGATACTAGTTGAACTAATTATTCATTCAATTATAAGGATACATCAAGACAAACTTGTGATAGTTTAATACAACTCAGCCATGATAAAAGAAATAGAAATTATGGACAAAGTTCAGTTAAAAACACTTGAATGACTATAGGTTCAGAAAAAGAAGAATGAATAGAATTGTCTGAGACCCAAGAGTTTTTCTAAGAGATACTTAGTTGAGCAAAAGGATCATGCCTTTAGTAAGTGGTTGCCTGATTGGGAAAAGCCTTTTGTGGTTAATGATATAATTGGTAATTGAACATATCAATTGGTAGATGTGCACAGTCAGATTCATAAGTGATCATTGAATGTAAGATTCTTGAAGATGTATTACCCATCTGTGGAAAGGTGTAGACTTTCACTATTTCAAGTGCTAGAAACACGTAGCTGTATTGGCTTATTATTGCACTATGTTTGAGCTTCGCCTACTTTAGCGCATAACCTTTTATATTATGAAGTTTTGATTTGTTAATCGATTCCTTGGTTACAAAGGATAGAATTTTAATATTCAGTTGTTTGAAATGGAGTTTTGATTGACCAATTTTTATAATGATTAATTGAATTTATGAATTGTGTTTGAGATATTTATTAAATTTATATTTTATATATTTTTTGGTTAAGTTATATGAAATTAAAATACCCAAACATGTAAAAGACACTTTAAGCAAGTTTGGATAAATATTAAAAAAAAAAAAATCAAAATATAATAAAAGGTAGGCACTAGGCAGCTAAATTCAATTTTGTTTACAAAGAGAATCAATAAGTAAAAATATGTTGGCATTTTTTGCCTTAAATTCATGAAACAATGAGGTGATGGTTAAAAAAGAGTCTCTAGTATAATGTTTCATTTCTCTTTTGATTGAATAAACTTCTTCAAATTCTTCTTCTTTGAGATTTGCCCTAAAGCTTTATCAGCCAATTCCTTCAATTTGGCTTCCTCCTCTTGACGAGTTTCTCTCGCCTTGGTGTAGGCCTCTAAAAGTTCCTTCTCTTTTTGCTTTAATGGGTTCACCTCTTTTTAACGCATTTTTTTGGCAACCTTGTCTTGGGAGATTTGCTTGTCAAGACTTGAAGACTTATATCAAAACCTAGTCACCTTATTAAGGAAAGCATCGACCTTAGAAATAATGGTGGACTCAGGAGCTTAACTTAGAGGGATGGACTTAAATACTTTCATTATAAATTTAAACTTTTATTATATCAATTCATACCATATATAATAAAACCATATAAAAAATGTGCTAAGTATTATTACATCTAAACATAAGAAAGATCAAAGTTTAAAATATCAAACCTTGAGAATTGTGTTAGTCATTGATAACCAAAACATTAAACTTAAGATAGAATTTTCTTAGCGTAGTCAACTTTAAGTGGTAACAATTGTAACAATCTTCTACATCTACATGACAAAAGAAAATCAATTAAACAAATGCAATTTATTTTGTATGTAACTACATTTAAACTGAACAATAATAATTAAGGAAATATTACTAACCTATTTTGATAATTTAGGCATTTTAAATTATAACTTTTTGTCCTACATATCACTCAAATCATCAATGATTGAATCAGTGTTAAAGCTTTGTATAATTTCTTTCTCAATGTATGTCATCAGGTAATTCCTTAAATAATCATTTTCCATCTTATTCCAAAGCTTTTTTTTTTTTTCACATTTTTCATAGTAGAGAACGCACAGTCAATGGTAGCCATTGAAATAGGAAGAGTCAATACAAGTCGAATCAATCTATTAACAAGTGGATAAATTATTGACTTCCATGTCTTTATCACGTGATAACGTAATTTAAAAATCATTGACACATTTTGTAATGCAGTATTCGATGAATATCAAGCTTAAAATGTTGTAATTATAATATCAAATGCAACTTTTCTTGTTTTGAAAAATCATAAGGATAAAATTCTTTATAAGCTTGTAAATATCATCAATGTTAAATGATCTATAATCATCTCAAAGCTCTACAGTTGAATAAAGCATAAGTAATTCCACCACATCCTCCTTAAACCTTTCATTTACCTCTTGCATTTGAGAATCAATTATAACAAAAAAATATATCAGCTCTAAAGTGATGCTTCATTGTGATTAGATCTTTCAAATGATGAGATCAGCCACAACCAATAATATAGAGTGCAGCCATATCAGGAATATCTATTTCATGTTTCTCTCAAAATGACTTGACTTTTTCTAACAAAAGATCCCTTCCATCTTCTCTTAATTTTTAGATCATTATTTTTCTGTAGAAATAAGATGCGTTGTATTTACAATATCTTGATACTTGCATTGCAAAGCATAACAAATGTCATATATGACTTTCATGTTATCAATCATAAGGTGTAAATAAAACACAAACTCAAATGATGTGATTCCATCATAAATAACATCTACATCTCTCCTTTCAGCATAGGTGGCTTCATAAAAAATTATATTCTTCAAAACTGAGCAAGTAGCTTGAAACATGGTTTCTAAACTTTGAAGAGAGCTTAAATGAGAACTCCATCTAGTATCCCTAGCCCTTTTTAAGGTGCCTATTTGGTTCAATCCTTTACTAGTTTCCAACTCATCAATGGAAAAAAGTCTTTCAATTTTCATAGCTTGGCTAGCTTATAATTGATAATGTCATTTACAAAAAGAACCAATAATATTAACTTGGAAAAAAATTGATGGATTGGAATAACTTCTCTAAAAGCTGTTATTAAAGCTAATTCGATGTGATGGGAAAAACGATGTATATAATAAGCATAAGGAGACTTGTTAGAGACAAGAGATTGTAAACCAACCAACTCTTCATGCATATTACTAGCCCTATCACATCCTTGGCCATGAATATCTCACATTTTGAGATTGTATCGACAAAGAACATTAAATATTTGTTTCTTCAAAGTTAATGAAGTTGTATAAAAAAACATGAACTAAATCAAAAAATTGCTCATTCACACATTCATCTTTATCCATAAATCTCAAAACAATAGCCATTTGTTCCCTTTTAGTTCATCTCTTACTTCATTAATAATAATACAAAATTTTGATTCACTAATCTCATCATAAATGACTTTTTTTTTTATCTTATTTGCAAAAACATGCAATATCAATTTTAAATCTTATGTGATATGTAAAACACATTTTGAAGAGCATTATCCAACTTAAGTGAAGACTCATGTTCATTATAAGATGCAATCAACTTTACCAATTAAAAAAAAGTTACTTGGCTTTATTTAAACCCTTGCTTTCATTATGGCCTCGTAAACCACATCCATAGAATGTAAGCCATCTAACAACATTTATTGAAAACTTTAATCTCAATCAATATTGGAAATTTTTTGGGAAGTTTTATTCTTAATAACATTAGAAATATGTTGTGTTTGATTCATTAGATCTTGAAACTGCATGATTGCTCTTTTATGCAAATAGTTAGGATCTTTTCCAGCATGAGATAAAAATGCACAATTTTCTCCATCATTAACCATTTTCCATGGTCTAAACCCAACTATAAATTCTCTTGACCCAAATGTCTAAAGACTTTAGTAAACAAAATGAGCAAGATAAAAAGTGCATCGTTGCTTCGAGAGTATTCTAACCATTCACAGAACAATTTAAACTAAGAAACTTGAAGACAACAGTGTGTTTTGTTATCAAGAGGATAGTTTGATATCACATATTGATAAGGTGCAACTTTAATATAAGCTTGTTGAATTTTATCTTGTTGGTTTATAGGATAACTCCATATTTATAATTGTTTTCCAGGATCATGTTCTAATAAATTTATGTCGACTTCATTTACCATTCATTGGGCTTTAGTTGGAGGTTTATCATTAGTCATTAAAGTCTCTGAACAAAAATATAATCATATATTTATGCAATAAAATAACTTATATATATATATATATATATATATATATATATATATATATATAAAAGAAGAATTAGTAATTACCATTCTATTTCTGCAACATCAACTCAATTTCATAACTCAAAATACACTATTAACTCATTACATCAAATAGGATACTAAATCAAAATAGAAAATATAATTTCAAGTTAATATTACATAAAAATATAATTATACATCCATATAATAAATTAGTAATATTTAAACCCCCTTTATTATTGGAACTAAAATATTAAAACTAAAATTTAATTAATTTCTAATTTAAAAAAAAAAAAGATGTTATATCAGTTGTTTGTAATTTTGGAGAAAGGAGAGGCCAAATTAAGAAATTAAATATATATATATATATATATATA
>CATIWR010706600.1:0-17903 GCA_949677035.1 Omphalea diandra | reverse complement strand
TTAGAATAGCAATGGTCATTAGCCTGCAACAGGTCCTCAAATGCAGCAGTAATAAGCCAGCAATAGCAATTGATATCTCTGTATTGAAAAGGAAATAATCAAAAGTCTTCCATAATTTCTTAGTTGTCAAGCTAAATTAAGATCCAAAATAGGAAAGAAGTAATTTCTACCTAAAGAAAGCCAACTCTACAATGTAATGAATCTAGACTGCTTATGGCTTTTTTTTATTAATCACTGTATATAAGATTTTAATAATTGATTAAAGAAAAAGAGAGGAGGACTAAAGTAGGGTCTTTACAATATGAAAGGCTCTACGTTCTTCCAGAGAGAGGACTTTATTAAAGCTCACTTTAAAGTGTAGGAAGATAAACAAGATTGCATTCAATGAAGTAGAAATATTGATGTATTCTCTCTAGCTTCTACTTGAAATATTTTGAGATATAAGGCTATAATTGTGTCTTGGTACAAGTTGTTAATTGATTTATTTCTTAATCTGAGTATAGATGATATTGATATTCTTATGCACTTTTACATTGTAACACTATGTTTGGATTGAGGGTTGATAAAGGATTGGAATGGAAGATATTGGTATTTATAAAATAGTTTTATGTTTGGATGGGAGTTGTTGGAATGAAATGGATTGGTTTCAAAAGATTTGGTAAACTTGTCCAAATTCATCCAAACCTATATATTGGAACACCCCAAATCGGGGTGTTTCCACCACTTCAAATTAAAGAAAGACAATTTTGCCCTCATTTTGGTTGGCCAACAAGCTGCTTCTTCAATGGCACGCCTGGATACACTGCTTTGCCATTCGAACTGCACCCTGTGTCTGCCACTAATTCCTTCAGCGGTGCTCCTTCAATGGCACAACCAAAGGAAAGGCAAAGACGAAAGATGGGCAGCCCAAGAAACACAACAAAATCTCCGCTAAGAACCCAACACTCCTAGACTGGACTTAATAGCTCTTGGGTTGGTAGATAGGGAGAAGATACCCAAGTATGAGCTTACGGCAGAGGATGGGAAGAGGCTAGCAAAGGAGTATAGTAGGATTTGTGAAGAGGTTCCGGATTTGACACTTTTTCGGAAAGTTGAAGCTTTGTTGGATTTGTGATTTTTATTAATTCAATGTTGGTTATTAGGTAGGGAATTTGTGGATTTTGGGACAATCTTCCTTTTTTTTTTTTTTCCAATTAGTTTAAGGGTTGACCCACTTTGAAAGGTAGTTTGTTGTTCGTGGATTGATATTTTTTTGGAATAGATCACCAAAAAAAAGGCTTAGAATTAATCACATTTTTTAATTTTATTACAATCTTATTTCATAATAATAAAATATATATGTATTTTGTATTTACTTTGTAATTTTATTTTATGTTTAACTTCTTTAATTTCCTATTTAGTTGGGTTTTAAAATTTTTAATTCATCTAATCATATTTAAAATTAATTTTTAGTCTTAAAAAATGTTTACTTTTCAAACTATTTATATTTAATTTTTTATCAAAAATTATAAAAAATTAATTGTTCACATTTTTTGTGAATAAAAATAATTTATAATTTTTCAATAATAAAAATAAATTTCTATTTTAATATTAAATATTTGATAAATGAAAAAATAAAAGAAAATTATATTTTATTTATGTCAAGGGTATTTTTGTCAAATTTTAAATTAACCTTCTATTTCATTCCATTGCAAATAAACAAAATTAATCTCAAACCATTCTTTTTCATTCTTACCACCCCAAACACAAATATAATTTAATATTTTTTTTCAAACTGAACTCATTCATTCCATTCCATTAATAACTCTTTCAACCTTTTATAAATCATCAATCCAAACAGAGCATAAAAAGATAACCAAGATTGCATTAAATGAATGTATTTTTTATTGCTTCTACTTATAAGGCTTTAATTGTGTCTTAGTACAAGTTGTTAATTGATTTATTTCTTAAGTTGTAAATTTATGAAGGAGTAGATGGCAAATCCCTAATGTTATAGATGAAAATTTTTTATAGTCATAGGACTTCATTAAAGCTCACTTTAAAGTGTAGGAAGATAAACAAAATTGCATTAAATGGAATAGCAATATAGATATATTCTCTGTTGCAACTACATGAACTATGTTGAGATATAAGGCTTTAATTGTGTCTTGGTACAAGTTATTGGTCTCTTAGTAAGTATGGCAATCCAGAAAGAGGGCAAATTGAGTGTTTTCAAAAAATACTTCGAATTTGTTAGAAGTTTCTTAAGTATTGTTAGCAGTGGGATAACACTCACAATTCCAATCTTGCTCCCAAAGAAAAGGAAATGTAGAAGGAAAAAGATAAAAACACATAATATGTCAGACATCTACTCCTTAAACAACTACTTAGACCTTTACTCTTTTATTTCTAAGCTTAAGAATTACCTTCCCTTTTTGAAGCGCAGGAGTAAGATCTCCTTTTTTAGGCTTAAAAGAAATCTTTTCACTCTTTTTTTACAAGGCTCAGATAAGTTTTCAAACTAATCACTAATTTATGTGCTTTTGTTAGTTGAGCACTAACCTTTTTACTCTTATAAGGAATTACTCAAGAATGTGCCTAGGCCCTCAAATTGGCAAATATATCACTAGTGGTCAAAGAAAGTCTCAACTCTCATAAAATATAAGATATGAACACTTAGCTCACTTCTATCTTTATAAAAATAAACGCTTTACACAATAGCACACAAGTTCTAAGGCATTCATAAATTTTTCTAACCTTCTAATAGTTCATTTGAGAATATTGTCACTATAACCTTTAATAGTTATCAGAATGCCTCTATGGTTGTTGAATCTCTGCTGGCTCTCAACGGCCTTCTTCAATGGGCATTGGGTCCTCCAAGGTTTTTCATTCAACGAACATCGAAATTCTCCTATGATTATTAAATTTCCAACAATTCAACTTATCTGTCGTAAAAGGCGTTAGATCCTTTCAAAAGGCATCAAAGTTCCTTCTCTCTCATTAAGATTTACCATGATCGTTAAGCCAATTCAATAATCATTAGATATTTCCGCAGTTATTGAGCTCACCTCCACATCTAAGCAAGTTAGTTAGGGTTCTTCCGAAAAACTTTTTCAACAAGCTGTTATTCATGGCTCCATGGTCATTTAAATCTTTTCCACGGTTGTTGAAGTATCTGTTTCAGTCTATCTTTATTTTTTCGTCATTTCTACTCTTGCATCCTTTTGGGCCTTAAAGTTCTTGGTCTTTTACTTTGTACTTAACTTCTTAAATGTTTTGGCTCTATCTTTAAAGCATCTGAAGGGTCAGAATGTTCTTCTCATAGTTTAACCATATCTCTCTTTAAATGTTTTATCTTTATCTTTAAAAACGTCTAAAAAGGGTCATAAATTTCAATATGTAGTAGATTAAAAATAAAATTCAATTAATCAAAATTAAAAATCATGTGTTAAAATGACTTTTTACAAAAAAAAAAAAGTCATAATGCATGTATATATTTAGCTTAAAAAAGTGCATAATCAGTCTTTTTTTTTTTTTTGTTAATTTAACTTCAAGTGATCTAAAATTCAAATTTTAAGAAAAAATAAAAAAATAAATTCTTACATTTTAAAATCAATTAATTTATTAAAAATAAAAAATTATATGGGTCGTTACTGAAAAAAATAATGATGCTCTATTTTTAATTCATTTTTATATTTTAAATAAATTTACTGATTTGAAAATATTAAAATTTATTTTTATTATTTTTAAGAATTTGGACTTGAATAGCGTTCATATCAAGTTTAGGGCATCCACAATCGCATCAATATTTGATTATCCTCACTTTCATTACAACATTGTTCGGCAGGGATTACCCTATAAAGGGAGCACTTGAGTATCACTGCTTAACATGAGAACCACCGATGACATTGTTGGCCGATCAATTGGTTCATCTTGAACAGACAACAGCCCCGCACGGATGCACTTCACAGCTTCTTCAGGGTAGCATGCGTCCTTCATTAATGGCTCTATCATTTCTATCTCTTTACTTTCTTTCCATAGTTCCCATGCCTTTTAACATCACATACACATAATTTTAAAACAATCAGTTACCTTTAGTTTAGTTCCTACTCAGAATGAGGAAAATAAATGGATTAAGACTTACCCAACTAAGAAGAGTGATGGAAAGTCCACTACGATGAAAGCTTGTGTTTCTTCTTCGACTCACTATCTCTAATAATAACACACCAAAGCTAAATACATCTGATTTCTCTGAAAATTTGCCAAAAAATGCATATTCAGGAGACATGTATCCACTGCAACAACAACAATCATGACATTCGATGTGTACAAATATTATAGTGAAGTTAATAAGGAGTAGTGGATTAAGATTCGAGAATGAATAGAAGGAGTGACACCTACTAGGTCCCCATCACATGGTTGGTTTTTGCTTCTGTTTGATTCATGCCAAAAATCCTTGCTATGCCGAAGTCTGAAATTTTGGGATTCATTGCTTCATCTAATTAAAATATTGCTTGCCTTCAGGTCCCTGTGAATGACTTTCAGTCTAGAAAATTTGAGGATATATAGGAATCCTTGAGCTACGCTTTCGGCAATCATGAAGCGTTTATCCCAAGCCAATTTCATCTTTTCAGATGGATCTAATCAATAATTCCAGTAGGATGATATAGTCAAGTCTTCTGCTCAGTTTGTTAAACCACTGGTCAATTGCAATATAAAATATTAGCATTTCCCAAAAAAGATTATTGATCATAATAACAAGTACGCTATGTAGAATTTGGATAACTATCATTTTTGGTATATTTATACTGCTATGGAAATGAATGTCAATGAAATGTTTCAGCCTTATTTGGAAACTCAGATTTTAAAAGAATGCAAAAAGAAAAAAAAAAAAAAAAAAGATATTTACCAAAAAGATATTTGTCCAAACTTCGATTGGGCATGTGCTCGTATATTAGTATCTTTTCCTCCTCAACACAGTAACCCAAGAGCCTAACAAGATATTTATGTTGGAGGTTGGCAATAAGTTTCCACTCATTCATGAATTCCTCAATTCCTTGTCCAGATTTTCTTGAAAGCCTTTTTATGGCTACATCTTGATCTCCACCCATATATTTCCCTACAAAAGTATGACCAAATGCACAACTGAATCACTTGAATAAAAGCAGAACAAAATAACACAGAATAGAATGGGTACCTTATAGAAAGGGCCAAATCCACCCTCTCCCAATTTATCTGCTTCAGAAAAGTTATTCTTTGCAGCTAATATACTTTTAAAGCTGAATAAAACCAGCTGTGAATTATTTTCTCCTTCTCCAGCTGCAATACTTTTGTTGATCTCAGGCTTAATTCTGGACACCTCATCTATTAAGAGTAACTATCAGATTAAACCCTGCTGGACAAATAAAGTATTCTAGAAATGAACTGTGCTTGAGACAATACCTATTTTTCCCATCTTTGTCCTTCTCAAGATTACTAACAGAACCAGGCCAACGAGAAATAATATAACTGCTGAACCCACCATCACCCCAATAATTATTCCTTTATTGTTTTTAGAACTTGAGAACTCGGAAGCTGCAAGCCTGACATAGAGAGTTTGTCCATAAGGGTCACTGTCTTCCAGTTGTTGTGGATTCAAGAGATCTCCAGACCAAATTGAACAGTCACCGTCATTATAAGCATTAGCAGTGGAAGAACAGTTATTCAAGCAAGTTGATTCGCATTCATGTCCATTCCCAACTGCTACTTTCCATGGATTTATTGGGAATACCATGTTGTTACTTGCCAAAAACTTGTCTGTATTTTCTCCATCAACAACACTAGAATTCCCACACTGCACAGGGGTTTTCCTTGCATAACCATCAGAATAAGATTTTATGTTCCACTCATCTACTGACTTTGGATGAAAACCTTTCAAACAGTTACAGACAGGGTCGGATTTCTCATTGCAGTTCCCAAATGTCCCACAGTAGCCATAAAATTCACATGGAAACCTGGGCCTAAACAAAAACAAATTCCATGTCCTGGAGGCCTTTAACCATGACAGTTGCTGAACCCTGTCCTTCAACATCTATCAGGAATCGAGATTTGATGGAACTGTTGTACAGAGTGTATGTCAAATAGCGCTCTGTCACGTTTTCAGCATAACTATAATTATAGATATAATTCAACCTCATTTCAGGAACCAAATTAAAGTATTTTCCATTCCAAGTGCCACTAGTCCATATAATGTTAGACCTATTCCACATGATAAAGTATTGACTGGTTCCATTTGGATCCACCTCAAGAGAAAAGAGATCTTGTGCAGGTTCTTCTCTTGTTTTCCATGAAGTAAGGCGTATATCTCTACCAGTGATTTTGTTTATTCCAAGACTACAGCCTGCCAGAAATGTATCGGTCGGATAATCGCAACTCTGCCATAGTGGCTCTGATGAACTAGACAAATCTCTCAGAACAAAATGTCCTTCGTCGAGAAATACGGCTTCCACAGAACCTGAAAGAGACTGATTAGTGGAGATTCTTCCAGCAGCAAGAAAGAACTGGGATTGGAGCGAGAAGCCTGTGTAGATAACATAAAGCATTAACCATGGATTGATCTTAATATCCATGACCACAAAATAATTATGCAGGCAAGACAGAATTAATATCAACAAAGATCCAACATATACTGCAGATTCAACGGCTGATTAAACAAGAAAAAGCTCAGAAACTATACAAAACCATTCTAGTTAATCTTAAGCAAACTCCAGTCAACTACATTACACCTCACTTTAACACCATAAATTCTAAAGTTCAGGTCACAAGAAGAGTGAATCGGTCCAGTGGTAATCAAAATGTCGTTTTCCAAATTATAAGGGAAGTAAAACTAAAAAGGTCAATAAGTTCGACTTCTTAAGGAGATTTAGAAAAACATTTCCTAAACTTATTTCTTTAAATAAAATTATTTGTTTGCTAATACAAAAGCATAAACATTTAACAAGTTAAATTATAATAACATAATCTATATCATACTTTCTTAAAATTAGTTGATTTATAAACTAAATATGATATTATATACTTTTAGGAGAAAAAAATATGTGAATCAAATACAAGAAAGCTCAATATTCTTATAAAGAATATATATTATAAAGTATCATTTTTTCTTTTGTTTATATAAATTGAAATTGAATGATTATGCTTAAACTAGTAAATAATTCAATAACGAGTGAAATATTTATAAGTAAATAGCAACTTGTTGGCTGCTAGCAAGATCTAGATTAATTTTATATTAGTGTTTTAAAATAGGATGCGATTTTGATAATTTAATTTTATATTGGTATTTTAACTATAGCAAATTCTACATAATTCTCTAAACCATTCTAGTTACTCATAAACAAATTTATTGTGCAGCCCATTTTTATCAAAATTATAAATTTGCAAGAAAAGATTAGTAAATGTTTTCTTGGATTAATTTTTCCAACAACAACCCTTTTTTTTTTTTTTTTAAATTTGAATGGCCAACATCAACCTATTTGTGCTAAAGTCATACCTAAGTAGCATCAAAGAGGCCTTAATTTCGGTCAAGGCCAGTTGGATGGTTGAATTAGTCCTCTTGGCTCGTCATCATGACATATCAAATATTTTTAGATTAAGATTGATCGACTTTATTAATAGCTATTATTTCTCTTAGAAATTTTAGCTTTTTTTTTTTTTTTAACTCTTCTTTTCCTCTACTAAATATTTTTGGTTTTGATTATGATTTGTATTATATCTTTTCTAATATCATTTGAAGTAATTCTAAATACATGATTGACTAATTCTTCCATCAAGTTCTTTTTTTTTTCTTGGACAACATTAAATTAAAATTTTAATTATTCTTTCTTTTTTTTTGAATTTCGAAAACCTTCATTAGAGACATAAGCTTATAGAAATTTTACTCAAATAATAATAAAAAATATTTTACGAAGATTATCAAAATAAAATTTTAATTATATGTTATCATTATTATATCACGTTTAAAAATATATATATTTATATTACTAGTTTGCAATAAAAATAAAAGCAAAAATATGGTATTTTACACTAGTATTATAATAAAAATAAGCCAGTCTCTCCATTCATAAAATTAAAACCTACCATTCCTATAATAATAATAATATTTTAAATTACATTGAGATCCAAATATAAGATTTTGTGGGCTCCAAAAGCAAATACCTCTTGCCTCTTATTCTATAAATAGGTTATATATATCAAAAATTCAAATCTTAATAATCAAATTTAAGACATCACTAATATAAAAAAAATTATTCAAAATACTAAAATAAGTTATATATTGAAAAAAAGAAAAAAGATAAATATATTCATTTAAATTAACAAGGTTTTGAAAAAAAAAGGACGAGATGAACAAGTCAAACAAGTACTTTTTTCCATCAATGTAACGTTTGTTTCTTTGGTTATGGCTTTCCTTCGGCCTTGAGGAAATTAGCATTTTCTTACCAGTTTCCGCTTTCTAGACTCTTAAGACTTGGTGTGCAGTCTTGACGCGTCCATCTTCCATTTCTCTATCTCTCTGCAACTATAAAGATTGTTTGGATTTCGTTTTTGTCCTCAATTTCTGCTACTCATTTGTCCACCTTATCAGGTAAATGCCCAGATTCTCTCTTCCCTTTGTTGATTGATTTTTTTCTTTCATTTTATGCCTTCTTGTAACTCAAATCAACGTGGTTTTTCTTTAAATTCTTCAACTTTGTTCTACTCTTGTTGTTATCATCGTAAAGTTTTTGGTGCTTTTGATTGATTTATGCTATCTAGTTTGACTTTTGGATGCCTTTTTTTGTTTATACTTTGATGGGTTTTCTTCTCTTTCTTGGCTTTTGATCCCCTTTATTGAAGCTTCAAAGATTCATGCTCTTTTGTTTCTGTTTGGTTCCTGAGAAAATTTACATAGAAAATTTTCAAACTTACAGTTTTGGGTTGCGTAATTGTTGTTTTTGTCTTTTTGATCCCTATTATGTTACTATTTTTCAAATTGTTCTGGGATTCCTCGATACGTTTTTCTTTTTAGCCAAGTAAAAAGGGGAAAACAAAGAAGTTAATCTGATTTGTTAAACTATTGCTTTGGTTATATAGGGGTAAATTTTCGATACCCTTTTTGAAATTCATCTTCCAATTTCAACTGTTCCTGTTGATAGTTTTTGTTCTCTAGTAGTATTTGTTGTTTGTTCTGTACAAACTTATTATGCCAATTTACTTTTATAACCCTTTATCTCTTTTGTTTTCTAATTGTGGAATTTATTGTGATGTTTTAAAGAATTTCTCGAAATCAAAACATGCATCTAAGTCGAATGCTCTAGAAATTCTGGTTACATGTGTTGAATACTTGATTGCCAGCAAATTTCACTGCTAAACAGTCTCAGATGTTTGTTGCTTCATTTGCTGTAGGAATTATAATTGATTGTTCGTCTGCTGCGTGATCAGTCTCTGCATTTTACTTTCTATAAGAATGTTAGGTTGGAAAAAGTCTCCCTTGAAGGTTGCTAAGCATACCAGCAAGGTTGACCCAGGATATCCTGACCCTCCTCATTCAAACCCTTTTGGTACTGATGACAAGGTAGACAATAAGCAAGCCCTTAAAAATTCAAGGCAAACTTCCACAGAAACAATTCTGACTACACCAAACTTTAGTATTAATCCTTTTGATGATGATGTTGAGGAAAGAGGGATGTCTTCTTCTTCTTCATATTCCATTGCCTCAGCAGCAAGAAATAAGTACAAGAATGATTTCCGGGACTCAGGAGGTTTAGAGAACCAATCGGTGCAAGAGTTGGAGAACTATGCTGTATACAAGGCTGAGGAGACTACAAAGGCAGTTAATGGTTGCCTGAAAATTGCTGAGGAAATCAGAGAGGATGCTACGAAAACCTTAGTCACCTTGCATCATCAAGGGGAGCAAATTACCAGGACCCATAATGTTGCTGTTGAGATGGATCACGATCTTAGCCAGGTATGACTTCTATTTGCAAAATCTCAAATAACTCAAGAAAGCCATAAGCATATATAACAGGTGTCCTTAAAAAATAAAAAAGACTGTAAGAAAGTGGTAGGTTGCATTTCACTTCGATTTTCCTACCTAGTATTATTCACTTCAGTGGTGTTAGCACAGTTGCTTCAAATGGCATTTAAAATCATCCACTAAATATTTATTTGAAATTCGTTAGAAATATAATTGTCTTATTTCAGTGTTTTGCTATTATATTGTTGTCTTGAATTATTTACTGATTGCCTATGTTTTAGTCGTCATTTTTGTCAAGAATTGCTATCCATTCCTCTTCATATCCCCAACCTACCTACCTACAAGATAGAAAGAAAGAGTTTGATGGCGTTGAAGTTTCAGATTGGCCTTAACCATTACAATAGGCAGTCCGATTGATGAATTTTCTCAAATCAGTTTGATGTACACATGACTGCTAACAAATCTAGTTTTGTTGACCATGCTTCCATGCTTGAAGCTGATCCCATATCTTTTTTTACCTCTTTATTGAGATCTATTATTTATTAAATACATTATGGAGTCTACTATTCTTTATAAGTTGCTTGTTAGTATTTTCAATTGTAGAGGTTGGGACATTGAACTTGAATGAATGTTATCGGTCAAATCCACCGTTCTTATTTGTGTAATTTTGCATCATTCCTCCTTTGGCCTAGGAATTGCACTTCTAGTAGCTTTGCAATCAGAGCATTATGGATATTCATGTCGCTGTTGTTTCTGGATTCTTTATTGATTTATTGAAATAAAAGGCATGTCTTCATGGTTGTTTTAATTCTGATTGCAGGGAGAGAAGCTTCTGGGAAGTCTTGGGGGCATGTTCTCTAGAACTTGGAAACCTAAGAAGACTCGTCCAATTACGGGTCCTGTTATCACAAGAGGTTATTTTCTCTTTCTATGTTGCCAGCTATTGGTTGATATTCCTGTTCAAGTTTTAATAATATAATTTAGGTTATTAGATTTATGAACCAAGTAAGCAGATTATATGTTTCAAAGATTTATGCATGCTTATTGTTTGACTGTTTTCCTGTTTCTGTTCTCCCCTTTTCTGATTGACAATCTATTA
The DNA here is from genome assembly GCA_949677035.1 of Omphalea diandra. Classification (NCBI taxonomy): domain Eukaryota; kingdom Viridiplantae; phylum Streptophyta; class Magnoliopsida; order Malpighiales; family Euphorbiaceae; genus Omphalea; species Omphalea diandra. The sequence continues at coordinate 6,834 of CATIWR010706600.1, read as the reverse complement.
AAAGTTCAGAGAGGGGTGCTAAAGTCGAAACAACATAAAAATCTAAGAATTTTATGTTTTATTATTTTAATTGTATGCATAATTTGTTTTTGTTCGCAGATGATTCACCTAAAAGAAGAGGTAACCACCTGGAACAGAGGGAGAAGCTGGGACTGAATGCTGCACCCAAGGGACAAACAAACAGACGAGCACCCCTTCCTGAACCTACCGATGCACTCCAGAAAGTTGAGGTATATGTTTGTTTAACTTTTTAAGAAATAGGTACATACTCATAAATAATAAATAAATGATAAGATACCCTGTTATGTGGCCATGGCATGTCGCTATCTCTCTCTTCCTCTAGAATAAATCTATGAACTTTATTTGCCTTTTATTCTTCTCTTTTTCCATCAGACATTCTGGTTATGTGATGGAAACTTTTGATTGTGTTTTGCCAAACATGAGATTTAACATTTCTTGTAGCATCTTAAGTTCTTCTTTTTGGATAGGAATTTCCACACATTTACTTAGTTGCCTTTGTTAGAGATAGCGTTTCTCTGTGAGTTGTCATGTAATATACTGATTACATCATAATTTCTGCTCTTACATGTTTAGAAGTCAATTTTGTGAATTCCATTTGCGTTTTCAATCCATTTGTTATTAGTTGAATTCATTTGTTATTGCAATCTAATAATCTTTGTATTTGGTATTATGCTGAGACAGATGGAAAAGACAAAGCAAGATGATGCACTCTCAGATTTAAGTAATCTATTGGGAGAGCTGAAGGTCATGGCTGTTGACATGGGGACTGAAATTGACAGGTAAGTTTTGTTGGGGGTGATTATAATGCAGAAGTTTTGTTGTTACCTTTTATTATCTCCTCTCAACTATGAGAATGTTTTCTGAATTTAATCCGTATATGATTGTGATCTTGTTATCACTGCAGGCAAACCAAAGCTCTGGATCATTTCCAAGATGATGTGGATGAACTAAATTTCCGAGTTAAGGGTGCAAATCAACGCGGCCGTCGTTTGCTGGGAAAGTAGAGTTCAGGCTTGTTAAGTTTGATTGAATGCTGATCTATTGATGTCGACTCCCTTTTCTTACTGCTATGCTTCTGCATGTATGGATTTGAATTCTGATTTGCTTCTGTGGATATGGTTCTATTTTTCTTGATCCACCTTACAATTCATACAAAGATTGGAAATTTGACAATACATTCTAAGTGATACGTTTATTTGCCCCTAAGCATCCCTTAATATATTCAAAAGCAATTTGTTAATTTCTTGTTTTATGTTTGATAGTACTAAAACAAATTTATTATGTTATAAAACTGTTAAAGAAAATTAATCCATATGCATATTCAATATGTTATCTATGTGAAATTTTATGGTGGAGCGGTTTCTTAAATCAGTGATTAAACATGAATGAAACTTGCAAAACGGTACATTTCCTTTCATGAGAACGAGTTGCAGACTTTGTCAACAGTGTGCAATTGAAGGACAAATAGCACCCTTAATCTGGTAACAATGATTAACAAGTAATAAAAATGGTTACCCCACTCTGTCAAAAATTAAAAGCCCTCTTTTTAGCAGGTGAAAGACCATTACTGTTGCATGCTTTCTTGCAAGTTGTGCATACGCACACATGCAAAGGAAGAAACAGAGCTTGAGAGCTGCTATAAATGCTAATACATACTTTATAGGGGACAAACCTTTTGGAGGCCAAAAGAATAGTGCTTTTTATGTACTATTCAGTGATTCATGCATTTTGAGTTATACTGCGCCATATCCCCTTCTTCAACTCTTCCTCAGGTCTTCTCAACCAGAATCTACAACATGAAGAGAATTCTCGCTTTTATAGGCATTTCCGGCCACCGAATTCTACCATTCATGTTTCTCTTGCTCGTTGGCATTGTAGTGTTAAAAGAAGCCTCCCCTGCAATGGCTACAATATTTCACAAGCACCACCACCACCATGGCCTCCATGCTGAAAGGTATCATCACTACTCTGCAGCAATAACATAGAATGATGAGAGTGGTCCAAAATTCAATGCTGAGAAGAGAGTTGTTCCCGCTGGGTCAAATCCTTTCCATAACTGAATAAAGTTGATAAGTTTCGTCAGCATGTCCATTATCATAGTCTTGTTATCTTAGCTGTACTATTGCTGTTCTGGGTTTCCCGAGAAGATTGCATAGCCAAAAGGGAAGCTACAGGGGAAGAGCATTAACTAGAAAAATGCGGTGTTTAGCCCTTTCTGTTTGTTCCGTGTTGAGGGTAGCTAAGGAGTTTTGTAGATCAACATTATAACATAAGATCATATTTCATAAACTATAAGACATTAGTATTATATGGCATTTTATAACCTAAGATCATATTTCATAAACTATAAGACATTAGTATTATATGGCATTAAAATTCCACATAATTTATCCTTCCCGTGGGAAAAATAAATAAATATATAAACAGGCAAGTCCAAACTTCGAATATATACAATATATTTTATGTGAATATTTTTGTACAAGAGGTTTAATAAATTATTTCATAATATGAGTATGTTAACAGATTAAAAATTTGATGTAAGTTGTTACATTCCATTCTAGTTTGATTTGATTGCAATCTGGAAACTTGGAGCTTGGTCCCAAAATCACATTAAATCATAGTCAGTACTCAATACCAAACAAACCATAGTAATAGTAAAACCTGAGGAGCATTAATTCTAAAGCTGAAGGAGACATCAAATAAATGGCATCAGCTTTATTTTGCCTTTATATTTGCAGAATGAAGCCAAGTAGCTGCAAAACTGGCATTCCACAGTTTCGTGTATCAATTAATTTTCTCCCCTATCAAGAAAGGAACCATGGGCTTAAATTTTAGGAAAATGGGTAGCTTCAACTCTTACTTTTAGCCCGTGATTATACAAAGATTTTGGGATTGCACGAGTTAGTACATTCAGAAAGCCATTTTTTTAAAAAAAAAAAAGGTGTCTTGCGAAGTTCTGTATTGGGATAATGCAATTGTCATTTCTTGTTTTCATTTACTAATATAGTCCTAATTGGTCTCAAAAGTATGGCTAGAAGGATCTCCAGTTCGAATCGTCTCTTGCATGCCCACATCTTCATCACCAAATAGATTTCCCAATTTAGAAAAATGACGTCATGCTATGAAGTTTAGGCATTTAATTAATTTGGCTCATCAATGTTTTCAAAACTCAACCTTTCAGCCAATTGATCAACTGGCCAATTGATCAACTGGATTAATTTGATTAGTCTAATTTGACTAATTTAATAATAAATAAAATTTAAAAATATTATTAAAATAATCTCAAATAATGGAAATATACTTGTAATAACTAAAAATTAAAAAATAATTTTAAAAATCAATCCTAAATTAACTTAACCAATTAATGATTCGGTTTTCAATTTAACCAATCTGACCAACTCTTCAGATTTTTTTAACACGGCAGCTATAAGCCCAGTATCATAAAAGGATGAATAATAATAAAATCCCCATAACAGCAGCATGTAGAACAAACTAATAGGCTCAGGATGGAACTCAATCTCCTTGATTGTTTTTCTGAGACAACCATTTGTACTCATCCTCTGAAGAGATACATTAGGAGGATATAATGTACGCTCTTGTTCTTCTCCTTAACATAAATAGGACTATCAAAAGAGAAAAAAAAAATGGTTCTGAAAGCTCTAGATCTACCATAACAATCAATCAACCAAACCATGGAAGAGCAAGACCTTCAAGGATCAGAGTAATAGTCCAAACAAATAGATGCCTTCAAGTTCCATCAAATACATGCTAAAGACAAGGTAAGACTGCAAGACAAGAAACAAGGATCTCAACTAAAACCTACCACAATAACAGTAAGAAGTAAAAGCATGAAATTAACAAGCTTCAAGACTGAGATTCTAGACTCTCCAGCGAACCACCTTGGGGTCTAGTTCCTTCCATTGTTCTCAGATGTGTTGGAACCGTATACTAGGGTTTCAAATAATGCAAATGTTAACAGTAACAGTAGAGGAAAATGTTATTCAAATTCAAGCTAGCATTAGTCCAAAATGGCTGTTGTTGCCATCTTTATTTTTAGACCATTATCAAAATAACTCAACAAAAACAAGATCCTAACCTATCACTACATATTATATATATTAAACAAATGAAGTCCATAGTGTCCACATCCACGTCCATCCTTAATATCATAAATACATGCTTTTAGGTTTTCATATGAATAACCTAGTGAATCAACATAAATAATGTATCACCTTCTCCAAGATCTATTATTAAACAGCTGAAATGGTTGCATGAATTGTTAACTGAAACAATAGCATATTATCTTAAAGATCGCTGGATCTTGTCTAACAAAATAATCCTGACTAATGTCTACTTCAAATAGCATGTTTGTCCAACAAGAAGCAATTACTACAGCTGATCAATGGGGAAGAAAAATGAGAATCTTTCATTGAAACATAAGAAAACAACAATCCCAGAACATCGAAATTAGGCCTTCTTACTTCTCAGAAGCAGGTGACAATTCCTAAATAAGCTTAAATTACAAGACCTTATGCCAATCCCTTCACAATCTATTCAAACCATATCATTCATGGTGCTCTCACTTATTCAGTTGATATTTCCTTAATATCATGTCAAACTATAGTGTCAAATCTGCATGACTATAAAGATAACATTATCTCCTAAAAGGCACATCCTTTCAACCAAAAGTAATTCATACAACAGGTATCCCCATAAACGGCTATTTTAAGTCAGACAGTAAATGTAAACAAGCATACACCTATTTACATGTGAAATGAGTAACTCCATTATAATTTTTCTTGAAATAAAATGGCACAATAACACTGTATTTCTAGCTTTTGCTTTCAATGCTTGATATACCAAAAAGCATATTCAGTAAGAAACATTCTGCTTTCTGGAACTCAGTCTTCATCCACATCATTCTCGATGTCTAAAATATCTTAGTCTAAAGCAAAACATACAGAATGTTTTCATCAACCACCGTTTTTCCTAGAAGAACAATAATAAAGTTTAGATTACCAAAATGAAGACGGCAAATGAATCCAACTCAAACGAATGAAATTTAAAAAAAAAAAATGAATATGACCACATTTTATATTAAGACACTAACATCCTTAAATATGTAAGTACTGCATATACAAGTCAATAATGCCTTCCTAACTGAAATCAAACATACCCAAACCATAAGCAGAAACAGGAAGAGGGAGATTAAGAACAAAGAAATACCAAATTTGCAGTCATTCAACAAACTATCAATCTTCAAAAACCAAAGTCATTTGTTAGACAGCATTCTACAACCAGAAATAAATAGAAATCCATCAGAACACACTAACATATCTCATTTACCAAATATCAATCGACACCTAAGGGGTCATAAAGGAGCACCTAAATGGCAAATTAGCAATATATCAATTTCCGGTTAATAAAGTCTAACCATCAAAACAAACTAAAAGGACACTTCAATCCAGCAAACTGTCCAACCAAATAATCCACTCAAAAACCCGCAAACACAAAACTGCAAAACTTCAAATCACAAAACAAAATTCAAAATTAAAGCGGCCAATGTAATCAACTCAATAATCAATAAAAATTCCTGATAGTTGGACACAACTTGTACTGTAACATCAGGTACTCTCATAAGCTATTAAAGTAACTGAAATTGGAAAACTGAAACAAAAAGTTTTAAACTTTCACATGCTTCGAAAGAGTCACCAAGTAATAATACAACAAGTATAAATAAAATGGAAGATGAATAAAATGTACCCATTATTAATCAGGAGAAGAGGAAGAGGACTCCATGACGCTCTTGATTTTGGGGGCGTAAAGGGCGTAGACCACTGCCTGTCGTTTGGCAACGTCGAGCTGGGCCTTGCCGTCAGAGAAAGCGGCGGAGATGGATGAAGGGTCGGTTAGGTTCCGATTTTCGCGGAAGGCGTCGGCGGTGCGGCGCTTGGTGTATTCCCTTATGTTGTAGTCGCAGAATTGGCGAGCTGTACGCAGGAGAGACCGATATAAAGACAAGATTTCGCCTCTTGATATGCTTGAACTTGTAGACGCCATGTTTCCCTCCTCTGTTTCTGCTATAGATTCCTCTACGCTAATTTTAGATACCTTTAAATAAGAAAACGACATCGGTCTAAGGTCCCACCGAAATTTTTTTTTTTTAGTTCGATACAATTTAAAGATTAAAAAAATTCTCAAATAGAGCTAAAAGTGGAAAATTTGAAAAAGAATAAAACCATAAAATTTAAAATAAAAAATCCCATTTCCAAATTGTCTGAAATTTTCAGTTCCGTAAAATTTAGTGTTAATAAAATATATATTATTTTTATAAAATATAAATTTTATAAAATATATATATATATATATATATTCATTTTTAATATTAATACATATCATATATATACATTGTTAATATTAATATATATTATACAGTATATAAAAATAATATATATATATATATATATATATATATATATATATATATATATAGACACACACAAACAAATTGATGGTCAATGAACTCTCCTGAATTTTTTTAAAAAAAAAATCCGGAAATGTAATCATTAATTTGTAGAAATTTTTATAGTTCTTTATTTTTTATATATCAAAAATTTTTATAGTTTTTAATATTTTGGCATTATTTTAGTTCTTCAAAGAACATACTATATATTACAAAACAGTATATATTGATTTCAGAATATAAAATAGAAAAATATTATTGTAATTTGCTCATTATAAATCAGTTTGATTTTATATAGTGTTTCATTATAAAAAGAAAAATGGAAATTGTCACAACGAATGGTTTGATTT
>CATIWR010706593.1:0-10324 GCA_949677035.1 Omphalea diandra | reverse complement strand
TATATATATATATATATATATATATATATATATATATATATATATATATATATATATATATATATATTGGCTTGCACATATGAAGAATAATATCAACTTTGAAACTACGGTGATGAATGATGCTCTTGTTAGAATTAGTAGCTTACTTATGCAACATATTACTTAGGTGGCTTTTCCCAGAATATGTGTAATCAGCTTTGTTTTACTTCCATTTTATTTAAAAATATATATTCGGTTGTGATTTCTTCTATTAAAAGCTAATCTTGCAAGGAAATTGAGTTAAATTGAGCTGAAACAATAGATTCTGCTCTTAATTAAGCATTATCAAAATTTAAGAGCCAAATTATTATTATTATTATTATTATTTTGGTTTATCTTGAGTTTATTTAAGATTAATATGTTACTAAATATTAATAATCATTTCTCTTTTTCTACCATAATAATACAATTTGTATTGATGAATGATGGAACTTAAAGAAAAAAGAACTAACATTCATTCTAATGTTAAATTATAATCAAATATCATTTTCCTCAAGGATGTAACAAGGAAAATTCTCATAGCTAGAATACAACAATTGGAAATTATACACATTAATTATTTGAAAGAGATTTATTCACTTGAAAAGTCATGAACAACTTTTCCGTGTTAATTGGGATGAAAAGTAAACTCTTTTTGTTGGCTCTTAGGTATGTGACCATACTTTTGAAATCCTATTATTATGCATTAAACTTTTCAAATCCCATAATCTTCCTTCCCTATATATACCTACAACTTTTCTCGTAAACAAAACTCAGAAACATTCCTTAGCGACAATTAATGATGATGAAGAATAATAATCCTTCTACTCCAAAGCATGCTCTCATTCTGTCTTCCTTTTCCTTCCTTTTTTCAATGGAGATGATGATGGCTCAAAACACAACAGTGAATGTAGGAGTGGTTCTTGACATGGAGAATTTCAGAGCTAAGATTGAACTGAGTTGTATCAACATGGCCCTATCAGACTTGTATGCCACTTATCCTCACTATCGCACCAGGTTGGTCCTCAAGACCAGGAACTCCGAGAAAGATATTGTTATTGCAGCTTCAGCAGGTTCCTTCACCCTTTTATATGCCTCTTCATTCCTTTTTTTTTTTCTTTTCCTTCAAGAAATTCCATTAATCTTCTTTTTTTAAATGAAAATTCCATTAATTGTTTGCATTAACATATAGTTAATTGCATGAATATTGGTGTTACATCAACCAACTCTTTTAGTTTATAGGTATTGCAGTCCTATAAAAACAAATCAATCAAAAACAAATTTTAGTTTATTAACCTCCACTTACATACATAATGCACAAGAAAAGAAAATTGCAAGTTTTATGGGCGGTACATTAGGGATTGCCAGAAATTGTTTTTGTTAGTTAATAATAAAATTTTTAATTGATTTTTGTGAGTAAAAAATTTATTTAAAAAATAGGCTTGTTGCTTCAACAAATTCAAAATTTTCTAATTTTGACAAAATTAACCAATCTTTTTAATTTTAGCAAAATTAGCCAAAACTAATAAAATTTTGACAAAATTAGTCAATTTTTTTAATTTTGGCAAAATTAACCAAAACTAATAAAATTTTGACACAATTAGCCAAAACTAATAAAATTTTGGCAAATCTAACCAAAATTCAAATTGATCAAAATAGAATGATGCATCGCGTTAAAATATTAAATTAAAAAAATGTTAATTAATGTTAGTGATAATATTAATGGATTTTACTAATTTTTTTATGAAAATTTGTCATTTAATTTGTTACGTCACGTGATATATTATTTAATCTTGATCAATTTTAAAATATTGATTTAAAATAATGTTAATTGATTTTAATAACTAATGTTAACTGATTTTACTAATTTTTAATAAAAATTCATGTCAGTTCATTTGTCATATCACGTGATATATCATTCTACCTTGATCAATTTTAAAATATTGAGTTAAAATAATATTACTTGGTCTGTCACGTCACATGTTATATTATTTTATCTTAATCAATTTGAATTTTCAATAAATTTGTCAAAATTTTATTAGTTTTGGCTAATTTTGTCAAAATTAAAAAAGGTCAATTTTATTAAAATTTTATTAATTTTAAAATTAAAAGGATTGGTCAATTTTATCAATATTTAAAAAAATTTTAAATTTTTTAAGCCAATAAATCTAAAAAATATATAAAACTTTTACAAAGAGCTATAAAGTTAATTTTAGATAACATATTGAATGAATACAAATATTTTTAAAACTGAAAAATACGATATTTTAGTCAACATACAACTCTGCGTTTTTATAATATACCAAACATACTAATAGCATTATATAGACGATACACAATTATTATGGCCATTATTTTCCGGAATCTTCTTATTGGAGCGTAGGCTTGAATAGTTAATCCACAAATAATAATGTGAACTCGAGTTTCTATTGTTTCATAAACTTATTTCATAAACTCGTAACAATGTACATTGATATTAAATTATATATACATTTAGTATTTAATTGCATATATATTGATATCAAACTGTATATATATTAAAATGCATATACATTAGTTTTTGCATGTCTATTGGTGTTGAACTATATATATATTAAAATGTATGTATATTAATTATTAATTGCATATACATTATTTTTAAAGCTAGATTCATGATACAACATGAACTTGGATCGAAAATATATGAAATTGTAGTTAATTAGAGGTGGCAAATTGATTGGATCAAGTTATTTTAGATTGAGTTATATTTGGGTTGGATTATTTTCAGGTCTAATCATTTTTGGATTGAGATGTTTTTGGGTCGAGTCAAATTTAAATTGTTTAGATTTTAGGCTGATTCGAATTATTCACCGAATTGTATGCAGAAAAGATTTCGGATCGAATTTTGAGTTTACCCTTAAAGTTAATTTTTTGGATCGAGTCAGGTTGTCTGTTATTCAATTTTAAATGTCCATTAAAATTTTTTTTATTATTTATGTAATATTATAAAATAAAATTTGATTAAAATTCTTTATTTTTATTTAAATGTTTAAAAAGTTAAATATAATTTATTTTTAAAACAAATAACTACATATAATAAAAATAAATAATTAAACTAAGTTTATATAGAATTATATTCAAGTCATATATAATAATTTAAATTAATTTATAAATAATATATAGTGTACAATGATAGTGAAACATTCCCTACAAAATTTTTTATGTATTATAATAAAAATTTGTGTAACAAAATTAATTTTATCTTAATATGTGATTTTATCGAAAAAAATCAAATTTATTATAATTATTATATAAAATAGTAAACTTGTGATAAGTTTTTTTTCAATTATATCCACAAATCTAATCGAGTCAATTATACCCTAATTTGATAAATTAATTTAATTATAGTCCAAATCAAAATTAAAATTAGACTAGATTGACTTTTATATTTTTTTAATTAGTTCAATTAAATCCCAAATTAAATTTAGAGCTTAATTAACATGATACCTTTATTTTTATTCAATTTAATCTCATTTTTCTTAATTAGATTTATTATGTACTTCTATATGATAAATTTTAATTTTATATTTAATTTTTTAATTTTAAATTGATAATTCATAAAAGCTCTCCATTTCTCTTTTTTTTTTAAAAAAAATTATTCTCAATCTTTTTTAAAAATTACTTTTTTATGTTTTAAATAAGCATTTTTAAATTATTTAAAATAAAAATTTTAAAAATATTTAAGAACTCAATTATATGAGCCTACTTAAGCTGATACTTTATTTTTTATTCAATTTAATCACATTCTTCCTTAATCAAATTTATTATGCACTTTATACGATGAATTTTAATTTTAAATTTAAATTTCAAAAATTCAAAATATTAAAATTTAAATTTATAATTCATAAAATCTCTCATTTTTTAAATTCCTCTTAATCTTTCCTTAAAAAATTTAATGTATATTTTAAATAATAAATTATTTAAATCATGTAAAATAAAACTTTAAAAAGTAAATTATATGAGCTTAATTAAGATAATATTTTTATTTTGTATTCAATTAATTTTTTTGCTTAATTAAATTTATTATATACATTCTATGAATAATTTTTAATTTTATGCTTAAATCTATAAGTTTTTAAAATTTAAATTTATAATTAATAAAATCTCTCAATATCTCATTTAAATTTTTTCTCTCAGTCTCTCCTTTAAAAATAATTTTGATACTAAAATAATAAATTATTTAAATAATTTAAAATAAAAATTTTAATAAATATTTTTAAAATCAATTACATTAGCTTCAGTAAAATGATAGTTCATTTTTTATTCAATTCAATCCCATTCTTACTTAATTAAGTTTATTAGAATTTTAAAATTTTAAAATTGAAATTATAATTTGTAAATCCCCAATCTATCATTTTAAAAAATTCTTTCAATCTCTCCTTAAAAAATCAATTTATATGACTTAAATAATAAATTATTTATACTATTTTAAATAAAAAATTTAAGAAATACTTAAAAAATAAATTATATTATATGAACTTGAACATTCTCAAAAAATAATCATTGAAATAAAAATGATGGATTTATTAGTTTATTTTATAATTTTAAAAATATGAAATTAATATAAAATTAATTATTTATCAACTAAAATAAAAATTAAATTGTAATATTTTTGTGAAGAATTATTTAAATGGAATGAAAATAAAAATATTATCTTAGTAACTCAATTTTGAATCTGATTGAACCAATTGAAAACATGTAAAAGACAATTGAATCTAAATACACTTTACTTAATGTTGATTTTGACTTTAGGTACAATTAAAATCAATTAATTTATTAAATTTGAATGTAATTAATTCAATTAGAAACTTTGATATAATTAAAAATTTGCAAAAATGTCTAAATTTTTTGAGTCATTAAACCTAAAATTTATGATAAATGAACATATAAAATAAATTATGATATAAACTCTTTCATTATAATATTTTATCACAATATATTGGTGCAAACTTCTAGTACCTATTTTTTTGTTATTATATTAAATAATTAAAAATTATGATAAAATTATTTTATCACAATAATAACTTTTATTCTTACTAAATAACTTGTCACAATAAACAAAAAATTATAATTTAGGCAAATGAAAAGGAATAGTAAATTTATTAAAAATATAAAAATATCATTATAGCTTAAATAAAAATATAGTTGAATTTAACTTAAAATTAATTAAATAATCTAAAAATTTTAAAAATAAATTTCCATTCTTTTTTTTAGTTTAATCATTTTATCTTATATATATTTAGTAATAAAATTTATCTTATTTTTATATTGTCATTGAAATTATTAGAGTCAGATCACATTGATTTATTTAGATCAAATTTGACTCGACTCATAGGGTTAACTCTTATCCGATCTGATCCGATTCAAAGATTTCAAGTCATTTTAGATTTATTTGAGTTTTCAATTACTTTTTTTATGTGAATTCAAATTAAGCCTTGAAATTGAATAAAAATTTGTCATATTTATTGATTAGCACACATACACATATATAATAAATAATAAATAGATGAGACTCGGAATAGCCAACACCTTTAGTTACCGGTTACCAAACATTGCAGCGTATTTAGAGATAGAAAGAGTGAAAAATCATTTGCAAAATAAGAATTTAATAATTTTTTATTTTTTAAATATAAAATAAAAAATTAAGTTGACTCTTTATATTGAGATAATTAAAATTTTATTCTGATTGATAATTAATATATTATAAATTTTCGTGTGTTCAATTAATTAATTTTTATTAATAAAAATTAAAGTGAACTAACAGTTTTATGATGTGGTATATTTGCTAGACTTGTTTGGGCGTATTCATAGAGAGGTTTTCAGATGCGTCTCATTTCATCGTTGCTAAGTGCACATTTTATTTACTTCTTTCGTGTCACGTGATTAAGCCGCCGTATTGACCATGACAGTCTACTCTACTTGCATTACCACGCGGTGGCCGTTCCCAAAATAAAATCGACACTGTACAGCACAAAATTTTGAAACTAGTCAATATAGTATTTATTTGGAAGTATATGCAAACCCAAGATAATTATATTTTTAAGATACGATAGTTTTTAATTTTGATTTTTGAGATCTTAATGTTCTGAAAATTTTTTAAATGCAACTAAACAAGAGATGAGAGATGCGGTTTTAGAGCATTTCTAATGTGCTCTTTAAAATAAATAGTTTAGTTTGAAATAAATGAACATCTTAAAAAATATTTAAATATAAAGAGCAAACAAATTTATTTAAATTTAATGAACTTTTTATATTTTGTTTTATGCATGAAAATATTTAATATAACGTTTTTTGAATATTGTGGGAAAGACAAAAAAAGTTTTTCAAAAAAGAAAGTCAATAAAAAATAATGAAAAACTAAATTGCACTCATTACATTTTGTATAAAAATTAAAGTTTAGCTCTCTATATGTATATAGTTAAATTCACTTTCTAATTTATAATTTAGAGTTAAAGAATATGTTGAAATTTTATTTTCTTCGACCACTTTTTACAATAAAGAGTTTATGTTAAATAAAAAGTGAGATGAAAATCCTTTTACACTTACCTAAGGAGTGGATTGTTTATTTATGAAACAATGAAAAATAAAGAGATACTTTTTGTCCTTATAAATATATAAATTAAGATAATAAAAATATTAAATAAATCTTTGAATTATCTCAAAGTGACAATAAAGGATAAAAAGAAATTTTTTCTTCAAATTTACCCTTGAACTTATATTATTTTATCAAAATTACCTGATCTTATATTTGTTTAGTTATAAAAAGTTATTTTTCATCAAAATTATCTCGATATTGTATTATTTCATCATAAAATCTTAAATTATTGGTTGAAGAGGACATTGACTTAGGAATGATAAATGGACGAAATGAAAATTATCCTCATCCTCTATCTCACTCTTCTGATGGGAAGAATTTTCTTTTTGTTCCACTTCCGCAGGGACTCGTCACCCCATGAGAATTTTTGGCAAGACATATTTTATTTTTTTATTATCATTAATTTTTTTAAAAAAATATAATTTATTAAAATATAAAATAAAATTTTTAGTAGTACTTTTACATACTATTATACTCCTAGTTAACGTATTTTTCCTTATATCTGTTGCAATTAGATGAACAAATATAATTATTACCCCACGAAGACCTCTCCTTTGCTTAACAAAATTTTATCGTCAAAGTGAAGTTATGTTTTTAGAATTTTGGGATTTAGGGAAACTGTGTTTTTGTTGAAGTACATTCGAGTCTGATTCTTTTAAATTACATTTATAACAAACACACTTTTTTCAGCTAGTATTTTAAACTTTTACGACCAAATAATCAAGAATAGGAGTAATTTTGATTAAAAAAATGACTTTTATGACGAAATAATACAAGATCATAAGTAATTTTGAAAAAATAATATAAGTTCATAGAAAAATTTAATAAAAAAATTTATTTTATTCTTAATTATCGCTTTAAAATAAATTTAGAAGTTTATTTAGTACTTTAGTCAAATCGAATATATCCAATACCATTCATCACCAAAATAAATAAATAATAATAAAGTATAGGAAAGTCCTCTTACTCTGCAATAGTTTGAACATGGAAATCTTAAATTTTAATTTTAAGAATTTAACTATATTATCCAACACACATTCAACTTAAAGGACCCTTCTTGTCATCTTCTGGGAATTTTTTTTTTGAGAATAATCTTATGGAAGAATTAAAGAAATTGTTTATGTGTCGTTTTAAATTAATAATTTGGTGGATGATTGAGCATTTTATCTTAATGTTAAAATATTTAAGTTTTATATTAGGATAAGGGAAAGTGTGATCATGACCATCACAATTTCTTTTTTTTTTTTTTGAGAAGAAAGACCATCACAATCTTGAGCTAGAGTATCAAAGTTCCATTTTTCATATAGCAAATCAGAATGTAATCTATGTATCTTTTTATTCTACTCAATCTTTTATTAATAAACTTTATCCCTAAATTAACTCCTTCCAAAACAGCTGCAGACTTGATAAAAAATGAGCAAGTGCAAGCAATCATAGGGCCAGCATCATCTATGCAGGCTGATTTTCTTATTGACCTTGGAGAACATGCTCGAGTACCCATCATATCATACTCTGCGTCAAGTCCATCTCTTACGTCCATCAGGAGTCCTTATTTTTTCAGAACTACACAAAATGACTCAACTCAAGTCACTGCCATCACTGCAATAATCCAAGCATTTGGATGGACACAAGCAGTGCCCATCTACGTAAATAATGAGTACGGCCAAGGAATGATACCATATTTAATTGATGCCTTGCGAGCAATTGATACACGTGTCCCCTACAGGAGTGTCATTTCTCCAAAGGCCACCGACGATCAAATTGGTGAAGAGCTTTACAAGTTGATGAGTATGCAAACTAGAATTTTTATTGTTCACATGACACATTCTCTCGGCTCTAAATTTTTTACCAAAGCAAGAGAGGTTGGAATGATGACCGAAGGCTATGTTTGGATCTTGACTGATGGGATAACCCATTCCTTGAGTTCATTAACTAATCAAGATATTGATTCAATGCAAGGAGTACTGGGTATTATGCCATATGTTCCAAGAACTAAAGCGCTTGAAAATTTTCGGGTTCGATGGAAAAGAAAATTTCAGCAAGATAATCCAGATGTAGATGCTGAGCTCAATATTTATGGACTACGGGCATATGATACTGCCACTCTGGCTGCTATGGCAATTGAGAAAGTTGGGACTGCAAATTTTGGTTTCCGGAAGGCGAATGTTTCTCGCAACTCATCAACTGACCTTGCAACTCTTGGGAAATCCATAAATGGTCCAAGCCTTGTTCAAGCATTATCAAACACTAGCTTCAAAGGCCTTACGGGAGATTTCTTTTTTGTTAATGGGCAGTTGCCGTCTTCATATTTCCAGATCGTTAATGTGATTGGTGATGGAGTAACAAGAACACTTGGATTTTGGACTCCTGAACATGGACTTGTCAAAAAATTGAACTCTATGAGAAATACAAGTTTGCATTCTGCTGCTTTAAAGTCCACTAGTAGTCTCGCACCTGTTATATGGCCAGGGGATTCAACTTCTGTTCCCAAAGGATGGGAGATTCCAACAAACGGGAAGAAGCTGAGAATTGGAGTGCCAGTGATGAATAGTTTTACCGAATTTGTCAAGGTAACAAGAGATCCTACTACTAACACAACAACAGTCACAGGCTTCTGCATAGATGTATTTGAGGCTGCGGTGAAAGCATTACCTTACGCTTTGAGTTATGAATACATCCCCTTTGCCAAGCCTGATGGTCAGATTGCAGGAACTTACGATGATATGATCTATCAAGTGTACCTAGGGGTAAATATTTTACTTGGATTATATTAATTCCACTTATGTCAGTACTCATTTCATGCATTAATTGGCTTTTTTTTTTACTGCAATGATAGAACTTTGATGCTGTGGTGGGAGATACAACTATAATAGCTAACAGGTCATTGTATGTGGACTTCACGTTGCCTTACACAGAATCAGGGGTATCAATGATAGTGCCAATCAAAGACAGAAAGAGTAAAAATGCATGGGTTTTCTTGAAACCTTTGACATGGGATCTTTGGGTTGCAAGCTTCTTTTTCTTTGTTTTCATTGGATTTGTGGTTTGGGTTCTTGAACATAGAATTAACGAAGACTTCAGAGGACCTCCTTCACATCAAGCAGGCACTAGTTTCTGGTTTTCCTTCTCAACCATGGTTTTCGCCCAGCGTAAGCTTCTGGCTTTTTTTTTTTGGTCCGTTTCTTGATCAAAATTCAAGATTTGATATTCTATTTCATAAAAGATTTGATCTTTTATTTCATCCTTTTAACTATAATTACAGGGGAAAGAGTGATTAGCAACTTGTCCAGAGTAGTGGTAATCATGTGGTGTTTCGTAGTATTGATTCTAACACAAAGTTATACCGCCAGCTTAACTAGTCTTCTCACGGTTCAGCAGCTCATGCCCACAGTAACCGATGTGAATCAGCTTATTAAAAATGGGGAGTATGTGGGCTACCAGGAGGGTGCTTTTGTACTGGGAATCTTAAAAAGCTTGGGTTTTGATGACTCCAAGGTCAAGGAGTACAATTCCGCGGAAGAATGCGACGAGCTTTTCAGCAAAGGAAGCAGAAATGGTGGCATTGCTGCTGCATTCGATGAAGTGCCGTATATGAAGCTGTTTCTAGGGCAGTATTGCTCCAAGTATACCATGATTGAACCCACATTTAAGACAGATGGCTTTGGATTTGTA